>DWJZ01000808.1:0-27772 GCA_018249125.1 Asbolis capucinus
TAAACAAGATTTATAAATTAGTTCGCCAAAGAAGTTTCACTTCTGACATGTGTACTTTGTACGCACGCATTTATTTTTTTATTTATTAGGACATGAAAATACATCTTGAAATAACTTGTACAAGGCACTACTTATTCCTAATTAGAAATTTTCAGTAGGCCCGAAGTGGAAACATCATATAAAGAGGCCATCTTAGTGCATACTAACATGGTACTATAATATATACGGTAAATAATTTTATCACTTATACGAAAATCTTTAATACGTGTGAAATGTATATTTTTTATTTACTTATATATGTATATATTATATTTTTATAATTAAGCATATATTCGTAATTTTTTTTTTCGTGTTGCGTTTAACACCTAACTTACTTTATTTCACCGGCAACCAGGGCTTACTGGTACATTAAGTTTTGCCTTTGTATACTCTTCAATGTGGAATTACTAAATAAGTGTGGAGGGGTTAAATTTATTACGTTGTTACAATATAGGATATCCTAGTAGTATGTAGTACGGTACAACATACGGACGGACACCAGTTTTGTAATTAAAATAGGATCCCGTTAATACCCTTTGTGTCTCATACTTATTAAGGTTCATAGGAATTTATGAAAACCACTAAATAAAACAGTTATTAACTGCTGATTCCGATTACAGATTAAAATATATAGAGCATTATTTTAAATAATCAAAGTGTGAAGTCCAAAGTGCGCTGTACCTACTTGTAATTACTCATTTATTGTGATTATGAAAAAGTGTGTCATCGATCCGATACCTAAGACATTTTCAAGGTGTAATATATTATTGTGTAAGAAGGCATAGTTTTTTGTAGCTACGATATGAAGTTCAATTTACTATTTACCTACGTAATCCATAGTAGGTACCAATATTATATGATTATTAAAAAAACCCGATTTAAAATTACATTGACATGTAGTTAATTGAGAACATTATCACCGTATTCGAAAAACGTTTAAATAAAATCTGCTCATTTAAAAAATCGGTTGTAATAATACGTAATGTGATGATATATAAAACAAAAAAGATATATCGAATCGGAGACTCCTTCTTTTGTTTTTTTTTACTTAGAATAAATCAATCCCACCTGATGGAAAGTGGCGGTGATGTCTAAGATGTGCGCACTAACTTAATAAATGCCTATTCAATCTTCTCTGTAAAGGAGTTGATTAAATATTGTGACCGACGGATTTCGTTACCTGAAAGAAATTAAAAAAAAATCTATGTATTATTGTAATTCTTGTTTATTTATGACCGATAATCTCATAATCGGATTAAGAAATTTGTGTGCGCTTTTTACTTATATACATATTGTGGTAAGATAGTTTTATATACATTACAAATAAAAAATATAAACATATCAATTTAAAAAAGAAGGCCCAAACTTTTCCGAAATAAAGTGGGGGTAGATAATATTCCAGCACATACGAAGGAACTATGGATCAAATTCGAAGTTCCAAGTTCCAATTCGAAGTTCCTCAAACATATTCCTTGATTAAAATAGTTGAATTACGAAATAAGAAATCAATTTTAGTATACAGAATTCTACTACATAAAGACCTGGCAACAGCCCGCTAGCTCTAAAATAACTAACTACACACTCACACGAATCAATAAGTCTAAAGTCCTGCATTTTTTTAGAGTCCGCCCGCTTCATATGTTGATAAAAACAGTCTCTGTGTTATTCCAGACTATAATTTAGCTGTGTATCGAATTTCATTAAAATCCGTTCAGTAGTTTTTGTATGGAGTAGCAGTTTACATCCGTCAATCAACCCCCACAAACGTTCGCATAGAATTTTCGCAATAGAATCGTAGGAATTAGATAGGCAGGATTGCCAAAGGATCTTGTTACTTTCTGCTAGTGAAATATTTAAAAACAAGTTTTCATTATAGATCCATAATACAAATAAACACAAAATTTCATAACTGTATTGTTAACCGTTGAGGAGTTCCCTAGTCTGGAGCCAATCCTGAACGTAGTATCAGGTCATGCTTGTGACAAAAATACATTGTCATCAGGATGAAAACTTTATGCAAAATTTCCGCTCCCTAGTTTAAGTGTAAGTGGGTCTAATTAAGCTTGCAAGATTCGACCTGTAACAAACAAATATCCAACATACTAATATACAAACATACACTGCAAGTAAAAAGCTTGTACAAACTTCTGGGAATGTCGGCGCAAAATCCTAATTACCGGTTATATAATTACCCATTATACAGATACAATGTATGAAGAATAAAGACTTGTTGAACATTCCCAAAACCTAGTCGATAGTGACTCTGCTTGCGAAGCGAGGGGTTGACAGATGAGTGTTTGTTCTCGGGTTTTCTTTATTTATGATGTGTATTTGTTGTATATGAATACGGAACTTATAATCGTCACTCACTTTAATTCCAAATCATTACTTTCCAGGAAAATTTATAGCCGATTCTAACAGACTTGTTAACCACAGTTAGAGATAGTTTACATAGATTATAATTACTGACAATTAAGTAAGGTTGTAAATAACAGATACAAAACAATTTATTCCTAATGAAGTCATTTATTCATGTGTTCATCTGATTTACTAGTTTCATTAGGTTCTGCCACGCTGGTGCTCGCGACTTCATCAGAATTATCGTCTTCTTCACTGCTTCCTTCCTATAAAAAAAAGAAAATTATGTACAATCTAATAATATTTTCATAATACAAACACATTTTTTTTGTTTTCAAGGGGAAACCTTCAAAAGGTGCCAGGCATTTTGAGAGAAGTACCGGGGTATGTGGGATTTTTACCCACTAAAACCCCCCCAGCGGCCTGCCTCGGCGCTTTGTAGAGGACTCCGGGATCTCTCGAGGAACACGACCGGGGTCCCCTGCGCGTGAAGCCCCATTCGGACCCGTCAATGACTATTAGTACTCCACGACCTGTGGTGGCCACACACACACCTTAATGAAATTAAGGATGACAGAGTATGAATTTGTGAATGTGTGTTATAATTTTTTTTGTATGACTAAATTTATTTGTAATTTGTACTTGTTCTTTGAATAATACTTAGTTTAATTTTCAAATATATAATGATTAGTTTGGTAGAAAAAATTATGTTAGTTGGTGAAAACCCAGTTGCACCAAGTATAGTTGTACAAAATTGATTGAAGGTCAATCTCACCTCGAGCTGCACGTCAGCATTATGCGTCGCAAGCAGCGTCTGCTTAACGTGCTTGAAGATATGGTCGCGGCAGGTGTCGTCGGTGTTGGGGGGTAGCCAGCCGCGCTTCTCATGGCACTGGTAGCCAGTTGGCGGCTCGGGTAAGAGGATCGCTTCCACTTCCGGGATCTTCACGTCGCAGTACTGGCGACAGTAATGGTGAATTTAACTTTACTAGTTAGTTTCCTAGTTTTTAGTGGGGGGCAGCACTTTCTTATAAACTTTATTATTACTTTGATATTATTGCTATGCCAGCCATTCTCTGCAATTATAAGTTTTTTTATTTATCTAATGATCATATTATGATCACGCATAGGCCTATAACTGCCAATTTAAAAATAATTGAAAATATCATGATCTATTTCTATAAGATTTTTACGGTTTTTGCATTGAAAAGCGAATAAAATATATTCGAGTAATATTTCTCAAGCACATATTGGCTCTAAAATAAGAAGGTATACTCCACCGCACTGTAGACCGCACCGCAGAGTAGCAGCAGACCAACGCAACAACGCAACGCAACGGATTTTGTGTGCCACGACAAGGCTCAACGATATCTATCTAACGATACCATCTGGAGCCGAGGGCTATACCTGATAAAATATCTGCCGCTGGCTGGGCGCCATACCCGGCCGGAAGTAAACGGCTCCCTCGAATACTTCTTCAGACAATAATGTCGACTCTTCCCACATCTTCTTCTTATTGTATCTCACACGGTCCGCCTTCTTGTAATGGCAGATTTGATCCCGAGTCATCACCATGTTATTAACTCCAGCTGGAATAAATACGGTTACCATCATACTAGCGTTTTACGATCCCTTGTGTCGCGGATCGTATTGACAGGACAAATAATGTCTACAGGCCCGGAATCTAACCCAGAATCCCTTTATATGTAGACGGAGTCACTTCAAACTAGGTAGTTCTCTGTACTTGTATATAAATTGATCTCTCCTGAATATCATTAAGTGAGCTCGACTTTTTGTTTTTGACCAGGGTACAAACATGATACTCGTAGGTAATTTCCGAATCTTACCATCGGAATTGACCGTTTTTTTTATTTCAATGTGTCGAGGTTCAAAGTGGGATAGTTATTGGTTTTACCATTCATAATTCCATTCCAACTAACCTTGCGCTCTTAACCGAAAGTCCAGAGTCTGATAGATTCGCGCCGCAGGGTCCTTCCGAGGGTCGTATCCAAATTTGACCCACAACATTCTCCAAGGTCCATTCTTCATATAAAGTGCCAAACAGGGCATAATAATTTTTAAAGTGGCAATTTTTATTTTCGTGTGATATCTTACTAGATTTAAAGACCAAATTGGCCTCTCTTCAAAAAGCTAAAAAAAATTAGAAGGTTAGTGTTAAAAATAGAATTTGAAATTTAAATAAAATTAAAGGTTAATATTTTATGTCTATGTTTAGAATCATAACTTTGTTGGTATCTGTACAAAAGAAATGCAAAAATAAATACTTCCTAAATTTTCCAATGTTCAAACGATTTCTCACTCGATTTGATTTTCGTCTCTTCTATCCTTTGCACGTCCATAAAAATAAGCACACACGAAATGTCATATGATAGGAAAAATAAACGCCGGTATGTCGGTTACCTTAAAAATTTCTACTACCACATTACTAGGTACATGAGTTTGATTGTGTGACAACATTATAAATTGATACAAACCTTTTTTACTGTATTAAAGTCTTGTTCTACTTCAGGGCTCAGTGTAGTTTTGACTGACTTTCGCTTTATGTAGTACTCATGAGGCTCAGACGGCAAGGCATCCAACAAGTTAAATCTGTACCTGGCCAATGGTACGCTGCGTTCTGTACGTGTCCTGTGCACTTCATCATCTTGCGAGTTCTCTAGTTCCTTAGCAGACATATACCTTTTGTCAGTATAAGTGTAGTTTATAGGTCTGTCTGATCTTGTAAAGCAAGATGGTACTATGTATAACGGTGCCGAACCTCTAAAAACATATTTAGTAACATATGACAGACAATCGATATTGTATTTCACAGATTTTTAATGCAGCACTCATTTAATGCCTCAAAGCTTAAATTTATAGACAAAACAGCATGGTATGTTGTATCTATCCTAACCTCAGTAATATCTGTAGATAAGATATTAGATTTTTAATGGCAAATATTTCGCGTTTCCATGAGTCAGAAAGCATATAATGCCATAGGTCCAAATGTATACATTGGATAGCAAATGTTAATCCAAATAGAAGACCGAAGACCTCATATGTTTTGACACTTGGATTAACCACAAATCCCTCGCTACCAATCCACAACAAACACGTTTTGCTCTGTGCATCCAGCTAGTACAAAAAAAAATTACCTAGGATAGTTTTGACAAAAAATCTTAAGCTATACTTACCCCATAAAATCAAAAGTATCTAAACCAGAGGGCAGTATTTGTTCAATAATACATTTTGTTTTACCTGACCCTTCTTTATCCACTGGAAGATATTGAAAATCACATAACACTGAAATAAATAAAGGTAATAACAGTTTAAGAACACAGATAACTAAATAACAAACACCAGACAGACAGGACAGACAAATATATGAATGATTTATTACCAACTAGGGTCCACCCTATGTAATTTTCCAAACTATCAACTATTTCCACACAAATATACACGTCAATCCATTACTCTGTTGTGAGGTGAATGATGGACAATCGTACACACTTTCACTTTCATGATATTAGGATGGAGGATTTTAATATACTCCAATATACTTTACAACCCAAAAGTACAGTTGAAGCAATCTTAGCCTGATGGTTTTCATTGATCCTACGATAAATTAACTTACACACTGACTGACTCCTAATGGCAAAAAATTCTTGTGTATTTTCATGGTACAAAGGGCTAAAACTATCAGTCTCAGTTGCTGTAGTGAGATTATGCTGCAGTCATTAATCTACATCAAATGCTTTATTGGAAAGTCTTAGCCACTAACACTTTCACCAACCACTTCAAGCAGCTCTTTAGTCATAAGCAGAGATCATGGGTCATTAATAATTGATGTATTTTATTCTAAACAACTAATTTCAAGCAATCACCATGAAAAATTACAGAAATCTTTATATGTCTGTGTTATGAAAACATTTGTAGTGTTTTTTGACATTGTGCATTGTGATAAACAAAATGTTTCTGCAATTCATGTCAAATCTATACCTTCCAATACTTACCTTCAAATTTATATATCTTCTTGATGGAACCAACAACTGTGGTTGAAATAACTTCTCTTTTTACCTCAGAAACAGTTCTTGTTTTCTTTACCTTAAGTTTCAAAAGAACTCCATCAACTTTTTTTAAATCTCCATAAATCTTCTTTATATATGGATTATCTGGCTGGAAACTTAAGCCCAATCTTTTTTTTGTTGGTTGAGAATAAACCTAAAAGATAGATTACATTAATTAAATATTTTAATAACATAATTAAACTATTTCTTAATATTATTGCAATGAATTGGAATTTATCTCATCATTGCAACTCATAACTTTCCCACTACTGGGCTCAAGTGTCAACTCACAACGCTAGCCAAATGCAGATTGGTGGACATCACATATAGTAAAAAGATAGATATATCTCAGAAGTGCAGGTTTCCTCCAATTATTAGGGAATACTACTAAATACGAGGGACAAACTGAATGTTTTTAGAAGTAGCCACTTATAAACATTATATTAAAAAAATTGTTTAAATTTTGAAAATAAAACTCTTTACCAACCCATGATCTGTGTGAGGGGCGGTGTTCTACAGAATGACTGAAGATATCTCAGTATTGTGAAGCATACCATAGAGACTGACAAAAGAGTGACCTATCAGCAGATTCGGACAAGCCTAGGCATCAGTATAAGTCAAGTGCCCAAAATCCTCCATAAAAGCCAAAAACAAAGATTGAGACCCAAAAACTCCGCTGAGAAATGATAAAAAAATTTAAGAGATATGACTCAAATCCTGTGTTTGATATAGTAACAGTTTTTTTTTTATATTCAATAAATTTGTGCTGGAACACAATCCTGACTGTGCCATAAGAAGCTGTGGTCTGGATGGTAAGGCGCACTAATTCAGCAATAACCTATTCACTGTTGATTTGAAGACATTTACACTGTAATCGAATAGAAACACTAACGTGGATAACTTATGCCAGTCCTTCGCGGTACACATGATTAAAGAAGACGCAAAGCGAGAGGTTCGTACTGACGGAATGTCTATGACGAATGGATGGATACCCGCCGTGCTACGGCTTGTTCTATTATGAAAAGGGGATGGCGGAATTAAATAGTGTAATTCCTGAGCAGACTCTCCAAAATGTATCCTGTAGAATACCGAGAGCTTAAATTTTGATTTTCTAAGAACTGTCTGTTTGACCCTCGCATTCATATTACCAATTTATTATGGTACACTGTGCTGGTGCTCATTTATACAAAATAGCAAGTATGCTAACAATTCCTAGTTCATTATTCTCAGGACTTCTATAAGAAGTTTAAATTTGCTTGCGCGGGCAATGTGACCTGGTGTTTGAACACCCTTGCAATATATTTGCTGTTGTTGTCATAATCTAAACTATATGTAAGGTTAAGTTAGATTTATTCCACAATCTATTCGCTTTTTTCTTGTTACTTATACTTGCTTTTGTACTGTTGTCCTTTAGAATAATAAAATATATAAAATACTATTTATTGACTTCAATAAACTATTAAAATACAGCTTACTTGTGAAATACCCTTAAGACCACCTAAACATTGCAAAGCTTTTTCGTCATTTTTAACAATGCCTGGAAATAAAACACACGTCAATTCACGGTTTAAATTAATATTGTTTTCATTCGTGTCCAAGTTCTCCATTCTATATTGAGAGTATTAGGTATCCAGTATCTTGTTTATAATACAAAAACTACGTAATGTACTATTTGTCTTTGCACACTAGGTACATTATTATCATCAAAGAAATTATCTCAAATCTGATGCGTCCACAGAATAACACTAATGTGGATGTAGGGTAGAACATAGCAATGACATGGCTTGGTGAAATTATATTTGACAAGTATGTCAATGTCATATAGAGGGTTATTTTTTAAATTGCGGATGCGACCAATGGATATATTAACCAACCTAGATGAACGAGCCGAGTGAGAGATGCAGTACCGATGCTGTGTGTCCCTTTCTAATAGGGTGACAATATGATTTTTGAAAATTATGTCAGGCAAATTTTTACCTATATTTATAGCAATGTTATAAAAGTGAAAGTAACTCTGTGTGTCTGTATTATACGAAGGAGCTCAGTGGGCCAGTCCGATTCTTTTCGTGAAAAAGAAAGTCGGTACGGATTGAATTTGCGTTGATTATCGCAAACTAAACAGCGTAACCGTAAAAGACCGGTATCCGTTAAACGAATAGATGACCATAACTGGATTCCACCAGATTCCTTTGGAAAAAGATTCAATACCTTTTACTGCTTTCGTAACGCCTAAAGGCCATTACGTGTATTTAAAGGTGTGTCGGCTCCCACGGCACTAGCAACCTTTTGAAGGTTTCCCCCTCGATAAAAAAAGGTCACTTGCTATGATGACGGACTTCGGCGACGGCTCCGCTGCCGTCGTGCTACATCTCGCTGGCTCTGGTCTTGTTGACGACGCCAACTTGTCATCCATATCGTAAAACTCAGTTTCACGACGACTCTTACGTCTCGCGGCACTCGGCATTTTTACGCGGTAACGCACGTGGTAACTTGTTGTTCTTGGGGCCCTCTCGTTGGACAGCCGCTAGTAACGTATCTCAATGTGCGAGGACCTTTTTCACAAAAAGCGGTTACTTGCACAAACTAAGTTTATATTGCACTTCTAGACAGGTTACGCACAATAACATCAATGAAAACAATAATACACTAGGAGACGCCCACAGTAGCCATTACTAAACATCGCTCACCATAGAATAACACTAACACACACACACAAGGTGAGGCGAATTTACTCCAACAGCCATACTCCGAAATACTCAATACGCTTTTGTTGGCTTACTGGAAACTAGGCGCCAATACGTTTTGGCAGAAACTTAGTCTTCAAACCTTAAATCCGCAAATACGCCTGACCTCTATTAGTTACTCTAGTTACTCTGCTCTGTACTGCTTGTCAGTGTCGTATGGTTTATGTCAGTATGTTTAGTGTTATTCTATAGTCCCTATCGGTTAGTTTGTTCGGCCCAGTGCTAACTTTTGATCGTAATTATTGTTAGAAAATTATCAATTAAAATTTATTTAAAATTGTTAACTAAAATCTGAGATTAAGAATAAGTTAATTTCTTTTATCGTCAGTTAGCTTATGAAAACGCAATAATAGTGTAAATTTAATTACCAAACAAAAATGGAAAGACGCAAAGCCAGTCCGGAGCAATTAAACATGCTCTTACATTATTTAGAAGAAGACAAGGAATTAGCGATTGGTAAATTTACTGGACTAGAAGGAAAGATCAGGCAAACCACCTCTTGGATTAAGATTACAGAGAAGTTGAATGCTAATTCCGGCTTTGGTTCCGGTGCAATAAAAACTCCAGATAAGTGGCAACAGGTACAATTTTTTAACGTTTTAAATAAATAATATATCATTACTTTGCATCTCGTAACGGCCCAGAACTTTTGTTTTATTCTTTTAGACTTGGAGAGACTGGAAATCAAACGTGAAGAAAAAAGCGTTCAAAATTCGTAAAAATCATTTCACTCCAGGATGCAACACAAACATTCAGTTGAATGAAGCTGAAAAGAAAATTTTGAGACTTATATGCACAAACACCTCCGTGTTTGGGTTATCTGGTGTACCAGAAACCTCTGCTGTTACAAGTAACACTATGGTATAGCACCCATAAGAAATCATTGTTTTTATACAATTTTATATATAAATAAATATTTACATAATTAGTTTAGAAACCTAAAATCATTACTCATGCATGAGGGTTTCCTGTAACATCTTCAAATGTAGATGCACATCACCAATATATTGCTAATGCTCATCATCCTATAGCAAATATTTATATGTCACATAAATACTAGAGATGTGCCAACTAATCGCCTTTACCAATGAGTTGGCCACTTTTGTAGAGGCAAATTATTTGGCTACTATTTGGCAAAAAGCGCTGATTAGTTTGCCTCTTACTTTGTATGTTTACTTCTCATTTTTTTTATTTAATTTACATTTTAAAAAAGTGATTAGATCATATTATTAGATTGCAATATAAAAATATGAATAAACATTGATGTTTTTATATAATGTAATTCCCCCTACATACATAAAATGTGTATACCTTGTATGTAAAACTAATCCATAAAATGTATGTAAGGAGATAAGACACTTGATTCTTTATTATCTGACTGCACCAGTATGGTAATGTTTTCAAACATATGTATAAACTCATTAGTCATGTGTCCAATTAATCTAATTTTGGTACTAAAACCTTTGGCAGAGAATTCTGACAAAGTGGAAGTTGCTGAAGATACCAGTGCTACCAGGACTAACAAACAAGATAGTTTTTATATAGGTATATAGAAGATAGATTACTTGTTAATATTTTTATTTTATAATCATTCTTAAACTTTTTAAAAATGTAAAACCAACAACATTTTTTATTAAAAATAATCTCTGTAATGATAAAGAATTATTGTAGTCAGCCAATTAGTCTGCCTGTTCACAGGCAACTAGTCGCCTAGTCAGCCCAGTCATAGTTGGCACATCACTAATATATACCTGCCAGAAATTGAACCCCTCATTTGTTGGCAATGTCATTATATATATGGTCTGAAAATTATAAATTAAATTTAAGATACTACTTTCGTGGATCCTACTGATATATATGCAAAAGTTTGTGAGGATGGACCAAAGTATGTGTATTACTTCTTCATGCAAAAATTACTTTACACCAAACGGATCAGAGTGAAATTTGGCACAGGATTACAATCTAAAAGAAGATATAGGTAGAGATTAAAGATAGAGAAGGATTCTAGATATGCTTAAAAGAAACTTCTTATAAACGAATCACGCATGCAAATTCATTACAGATTCATTCATCAGATGTTTGTTTCAGAATAATTCGCAACCTACTGAAGCAGATGAATTGTGTACTACAGACCCTTCAACAAGCAATATGGTAATGGCAAATTTACTCTTATGAAATATACTAATAAACATTAAATATAATAATAAACATTAAATATAATAATAAACATTAAATATTTGGAGTCCACCTTTTCTAATAATTTTTAAAGGTGAGAAAAAATATGCAAGGAAACATATGTGCTGTTTCTATGGCACCTTTGTGAAACATGTATAGCTACCTCAAATGTTTCATTTGATTATGGGTTTCCGTACCAGAAATTAAAGGGAATTTCCTTATTGGACAGATTTTTTCCATGTAAATATTTCACTGTGGTTTTTAATCTATTGTGTACGGCTTGCCCATACTTGACTAATTTTGTTTTTTAATATTCTTATATCAATTTATCATAGAAATGGCCAGCTGAACCAGCACATTTTACTCAGACAGACATGAATAACATGGGTATTGAGGAGACAATTGATGCTGAGCCAGATATGGGAATGGGTTCTAACGAAGTCAGTTCTGCTCCCATAATTGGCAAACCTTTATGGAAAAGGGGCCGACCAGTGAGTTAGTATTTAGCTATAAATAATATAATTTAGTCACATCCACGCTAAGATTTCATCTATTGAGGCATGGACAACTTGTCACACCCATAACCTGAGAATAAACAATTTTGTATCACATAAACACCTACCTCAACTAGGAATCAAACATAAAACTCCTTTCAAGTCAAAATCACCATCAATTAAAATATAGGCTTGTAATATGTTTATATCACAGACATGGATCATAATAGATTACGGAAGTGTATGTACTTTGCTGTCCGAAAGTGTATAAAATTACTACTTATGACTTCATTTAAATTAGTCTGCTACCATTTAGAAAAGCCCTATTTCATCCGTATTAAGCTGTTGAAATTCTACAAATATTATTAACCCATATAGTAAAAACATTTCTTTTCATCAGTAAATATTTTTTCTTTTGAAAGTTCAAACTCAGCAAGTGGCTCTTTTATGGGTAGATGTTTTAAAAAATCACTTTAATATAAATCCCTTCTTCCCTACTAAAATTATAAATGCGAAAGTAACTCTGTCTGTCTGTTACGCGTTCACGCCTAAACCACTGAACCGTTTTTGATGAAATTTGGTACAAAAAGGTAGACCTGTGGAAGAAAATAGGCAACTTTTTATTGCGAAAAATGGGGGAGAAGGGGTTAAAAGAGGGGATGAATGTTTGTAGGGATAGTAGTCCTTAATAAAGATATAACAACGAAACTTTGTATTTAGACTCTATAAGAAACGAAAGGACATAGGGTAATTTAGATCGCAAAAAAAGGGTAGAAGGGGTTGATAGAGGGGATAAATGATTGAATGGAAATTCGTCATTTTTTTTGGGAGGACTGCAAAACTTTGTATTAGGACACATAATAGGTAATAAAAGGACATTGTGAGAAAATGGGCTTAAGGCGTTAAAAGAGAGGATGAACGTTTATATAGAACACCATCATTATCATTGTTTACAAGCAGACACGTTTAACTTATAACACCTCTCCTTAATTCTCAATATTATTATGATTACAGTAATATATAAAGATAATAAAATGAGGCGTGTTCACGAGTATCAAACTCGCAAAATCTTTATATTGTCGCATATATTCAACTGTTAACGAATATCGACGCAAGCTGTTAGAGCTATGTGGCTCTGTGGGAAATGGTCGGGCTATCGTAGCGGAGGGTCATGGTTCAATCCCCAGGTTTTATCGATTTTTATAATTTTAATACAAAGAAAATTTCTCGATTAATCTAGACGAAATAGAAACAAAAGTATAGGATAGAAAATGTTTAAGCGGAATAGAAAAAATTTAAAAATAATCTCTAGAAATTTCTAGGCGCAATGGAAATGAAAATACAGGACAGAAAATGTGCGAGCAGAACAGGAGAAATTTAAAAATAGAACTTCTATATAATTCGGGATATTACAAGAAAATAAAAATGTGAGCAGTATAGCAGAAATTTGAAAAATATTTGAATTTGAAATATTCTTTCAAAATTAGGGGCATATAAGGCAGTCGGAGACACGCGACGGCGAATTCAGTTTCGAAAGCGAATCCGAGTAGAAGAGTAAAGTAAAAATGTATTAGTTCGTCAGTGAACAGTGTTATTAGTGTGTACAGTCTCGCGAGTGTTGTGCCGAAAGTACAGTGCGCGAGCGTGTTAAGAACAGTACAGTAACGTTATTGCCAGTGGTTATCTTGAAGATTTTAAACAAAGAGACCATCTGCACAAACCGTCCTTATTCCTTTCCTATCCCCAACCTAGTGCCGTAACAATATCTTGGCAAAAATATAAACATTTTATATTAAATTAACCTTGTCATATATTCGCAAGTAATTCACATATAGCATAAGGGCAGTATTTTGACCACCACCCACTACTACGATCACGCGGACGAAGCCGCTGGCAAAAGCTAGTCTGTAATAAAATTCCATTAAAATTAAGAGAAATGTCATATTATAAATTTAAAGACTAAATGTTAAAATTAAAACCAAAAAAAGATATTTTAGTCTCTGTTTCGCTAACAAAGCCTCCCTGTATCAACATTTTCAAAAAATACTTAATGTCCAGAATTGACCCCGTTATAGTTTTATTATTAATATAGATAATTTTATTCCAGGAGCAATAGATCGACATGCAACGGACAAAGACAAAATCATTGAGAGTTTAATTTGTTTAGGTATTATTTATGCATGTGTATTGTTGATTTTATTATATGCTTACATGATTTAAAGTTCAAAACAATCATTTTAATAAAGAGGTATTTTAGTACAAACATTCATCCCCCTTTTAGGATAGAAATATCCTCCATGAGATTTTATGGGAAATTAAAGAAACTCCGGATTGATATTGAAGATATACAGGGTATGTAATTTTCAAATTCACGGTAACGCATAAACCCAGGAGCTTGTATTAGAAGTTTTCAAATATTCACATTATTTTGCCTTTTTTTTCTTTTAATTACAAAAAAAAATTAAGTAAATCTGTTGATATTTTAAGAAAATCAATACAATAGGAACTCACCAATCGGTACAAAGGCTATCGATGCACGGATTGTTGCGATACATCGATTCACGCCATTCGTGCGGGGTGGAGCGGGGCGAGGCGCGAGTTAGATTGAGTGTTCCCTTGTCTGAATTTTGATCTTGACGCCTCAGTTAGAAATAGTGGCAGGCTTGGTTGTCATACGGAATGAGGTGGATTCGGCGTGTATTATGATCTATGTCTGTCGTTTTAGGTTTCTTGCAAGTAGTATTTTAACTGTTCATAATTACAAATTTTTAATGCTTTCTTGTATCTTTATTTTATGTGAATATGTATATAATGTGGTCATATTATGTTTTAGGACTGGTTCATGATAGACTCTTAAATCTAGAAGAAGAAAGAATAAGAATAGAAAAGCAAAAGCTATTGGAAAAGAAAAGATGCAACAATATTAGACTGAAGATGGAAAGAGACAGACTTGAAATTGAAAAACAAAGAAATGTGTTACTTGAAAAGTAGGTAGAATTAGTAGCTGCTGTTTGTAACTCTCTGGAATTATTGACTAAAATTCAATCCATAGAATCAAATTGATACAGATTTTGAAAAAATCTTTGTAAACCCCTAGTAATGAAATTATAAGCTAAAATGTGGTATGGTTCTAAGTCCACTGGCTTCGGCTTTACGTTATCTCATAGCCAAGAACACTTAACATATAACTTATTTTTCAATCATTTAAAACAACACATTTTTTATATATTATAATATTTTTCAGGCTACTAGTGGCAGTAGAAGCAGTGGTACAAAGATGAAAGTGAAAAAATATTGAGAAGAATGATGAGAACAATACTTACACCCATTTGGATTCCAGATGAAAATGATGTTATGTTTTACAATGATATGAAATACTACATATCAATATTTATATTCTAATATTTTATACCAATTGCATTACTTAAGATTTTTACAATAAACCCTAAATATAAGTTTTGTGATATTAAATAAGTTGTAAAATTTAAGTTTCTTTTTTTAACTTTAGAATATTTTACCACCAACCGACCAATTGTATTATTGATATTCGTAATCATCCCATCAGTACATACAAATGTGTAATTTATAATATAAATATCCCGATGGTAAATCTATGTTTACTATAATAATAATATTCATTGTTTAGTCTGTAGCTCTCGTATTTCACAATACGAATAGTCGTATAGAGACGAGAGTATAGACTATTATTCTTTGTTTACAAAATGTCAGACTGACGTCACTAACAGTTTTTATTGTTTGACGTTTGTTTCAATCTTCCTACTTGTATTTACTATTTTCGTCAATTTAATCAATCAAAATAAACTACGGTTTAATAATATCTAATTGGATTTTGTATAGTGATTAAATCTATTATGAATACACTATTAAAACTTAAAATGTTGCGTGGCAGTACTTACAAGGAAAAATTATCCAGCAGAACTCTAAAAGATATGTCCAACTGTATGAATTTACCCGATTCGTATTTATTAAAAAACTGCGGGATAAACAGGGTCGTCTTCAACCAACTATTGAGAATATTAGAACCCATAGTACCAAAAACACAACGTTCCAATGGCATTCCTTTTCCTTTGAAGGTATTTAGGTTGCATTTCACCTGATAAGCACCAGCTTATAAATTATACATTTACACCCTTTTCGCATTTATGGTTTTAAGGTTCTAGTTACACTGTCATTTCTGGCAAGTGGGTCACATCAAAAGTCAGTTGGTAAAGACTTCAATGTTAATATTTCTCAGAAATCAGTAAGTAGAGTCATTAAAATCATAATTGAAGGATTAAATGCCGTATTAGATGATTGGATTGTATTCCCCTCAGATCCTTCTCAAAGGGGACAGATTAAAGAGGGGTAAGTCATCTATTTTAATAATTTTTCTTAGTTGCTTATACCAGATTTAATTAAAGCTTTATTGATTTTTATAAATAGAAGTTCACGCTTCAACTATTTTCATGTGCCTCTCTTTGCATATGAAATCTTCCTTTAACCTGTTCTTTTTTCCTCCATATTTCAGTCATTCTCCATCCTATTCTTTACTGGATTTGTATATTGGAATATCTGGAAGCCTTTTGTGTCCTTACTCATCCCAATCCACCTGGTGTCAGTAATGATTAACAATACTAATTACCTGTGATATCTATACTTTAACTTTCTTACTTACAGATTTTATAGAAAATATCACTTTCCAGAAACCATTGGATGTATTAATGGAACATATGTGGAGATAGTTTGCCCCCGGGATGATGAAGAGGCATTCTATGACAGGAAAGGAACATATTCAATTAATGCTCAACTTGTAAGATTTTGATTTGATTAGTCTATATATATATATATATATATACATATATATATATATAGCTGCTTTTCATTGTAATTTCAAATAACTCAAGAACGGCCTCACCTACCCAAACCAAATGTTTAGGCTTTGTTTAGAATATTTAGTAGATGGTTTATGTGAAGTTTACACAAAATCGGTAGTGGTTCTTCATTTATCACATTAATTGTTTTTTTAAATGGGGATTTTACTGTCAAATTGAAAGTTTTTTCAGTCCAAGTGGACTGTGGAAAGTCACAGGCAGAAGCTAGTATTATACATATTTTTATGTTTTTCAAGATACATAGGTACAAGGTACATATTAGAATAAAATATGCAATTGGCGAAGTATTGGCCCTGTCATTGTGAGGCACAAAGAAATGTGTTAATTGTTGTCACCAGAAGCCCTTTCCTTAACCATGCTAGCTTTTGGATGGCATAACACTTTCCAACTGAACCTTCTGCCTTCATAGCAAGCAAATGCATTAGGATTTCTTAGTTGTGAGGAAAGTAATAAGTCATGTGCCATAATAAGTTAAACCCAATTGCCTAATCTATGCAATACATAGTTTTTGACTTGTTAGTCATACTTTCAGATATGTGATGCAGATTCAAGAATAATAGCAGTTTGTTGTAGATTTGGTGGTGCAGCAAGCTGTGCTTACATATGGAATCAAATGATAATCAGATCATTTATAGAGAATATCAGCAGGCATGGAGAACCAGGATGGTTGATTGGTAAGTTTTTGTAGATAGCCCTTGTTTACAAATTGTTATTTAATTATTTACTAATAAACAAATAATGAAGTATGTATGTAAAAACACAAATTTATATATAGTTGAAGTTATTTCGTTTTTAACTTGAATAAATCATTTGATTCTGGAGTGCTTACGCATAATTCCCTTGACATGCAAGGCCTCTATGAATACATTTGGCTAGGTTATAAGGTTTTTGGTAATGTTGCTCATAATCTAATTCTTATTTCAACAATATTTGTTTTAGCTGACAATAAATATCCACAACGAGCATGGCTGATGACACCAATACTGCATGCACCACAAGGCACTCCCGAGTCACAGTACAATCACTTTCAAGGGCGTACAAAATCTTGCATAGATAAATGTATCAGCAAACTTAAAGGGCGTTGGCAGTGTTTGTATAAGAGGCCACTACACTACACACCACAGAGATCTGCCAAAATCATTAATGCTTGTGCTGTTTTACATAATCTGTGTATCAGAGCTGGACTGCAAGATCCTGAACTATATAATGAGCCTGACACTATGCAGAATATAAATGAAATAACCGAAATGCCAGATGATAATGTGAATGACTTGTATATTGGTATTGAAGTTAGAAGACAACTTGCCGAAAGGATTTACTACAGCGTTTAATATAAGACTGACTTTAGTTATACATTCCTCTGTTTAATGAGATCTCAATTATTATATCATTGTAGGGAAAATAAAGTAATAGATTATTAAAGCATTTTTTTATTAATAACTTCAGTATTGTAATTATAAAAGAGACTTAAATCATTAGAATTTGCATCTGTACTAATTGGCTGTAAGTGTCGCCTGGCATTCTGTATGATATGTTTCCAGCAAATGTGTTGAGGACTTCAGCTTGTTCACGCAGCCATTCTATTTGCTAGAAAAATAAATTATTTGAATTAATTACACCACAGAAGAGGATGATGAAATATGATTATTTTATTGCAATAATTTTGAAATATAGTTATCTTAAACATATGGTATGAACATGTGTTAAACCAAAGGAGATTAAGATTATACAATAAACCCCAAATTACAGTTGGACTATACATCTATATATATATATAAATGAATTGCTGTTCATAAGTCTCACTAAAACTCGAGAACGACCAGACAAATTTGGTTAATTTTGGTCTTGAATTATTTGTGGAAGTCCCGGCAAGGTTTAAAAGGTGAGTTAAATATGATAAAAACAACAATTTTGTTCCTTAAAAATAGGGATGGTTGATGTCGATTTTAAATTGATCTTGATATATTTAAAATACTGTTACATATGCAACATACACTATAAACTAAGAAAATTATGTAAAATGAGTAAACTACCACTATATAATACACATATACAATATATAACATACTAGCAATTTAAAATATAATGTTCCTACTCACATTAACAAACTACCTATTACGTTACAACATTTACACTATACCTATATTGATCGTAAAATGTACAAGAATACGTTAGGAGCCTACTATAAATATAACTGTCATAACAATAATTAGAACGACCCGTCCGACATATACATATAAATCCTATGAGGTTTGCAAGGTACGTCTTCAAGATGTTTCATTGTATATGAAAACAAAGCTGTTTCAAGAATCTAACAATTTCTTCCCGTGGACACGACGCGAAATGTGTAAATAATAAAAGTTGACCTGAAAACGTCTAGCTTTTATATTTATCTATTGTAACAGTACGAAGTCTGCCGGGTCAGCTAGTAAGTATAAATAAATATCTTTGGACAACTCACACACGGCTATCTGACCCCAAACTAAGCGTTAGCTTGTACTATGGTGAGCAGACAATGATAAACACATACATCTATAAGCACATACTTATACATATATACTTGATGCAAATTCGATCTACAATTCTTTCCATACAATTTTAACAAATTAGCATGGTAAAAATTCCAGATCGAAATTTGCACTGAGTATAGATATTTACACCCAGACATATAGAATAAACATTCGTGCTCATCATAGAAAAGTTTGACCTGGGTGGAAATCGAAACCACGATCTTCGGTGTAGCAGTCAGGTTCACTAATCACTAGACCACCCGCCCTGTCAGAAATATCAACAAAAATAGCAAACAAAAAACAATATAAAATAGTAGGCGGTACATGTACTCACGATTCGTGCTATTTACTCTACCAACCTTGTTGTGAGGGTGCGCGCGCAACCGCTGGCGCTGCGCTAGGAGGATAGCGCACAGCGCGCGCAATACGGCGGGCAACGCACGCAGCAGTTCCCCGCGCGCGCATCGCGCAGCCGCCACGCGCGCCTCCAGCTCGCCCGCAGACAGCGGCACCAGCTCGCATGACCGCAATGTCTGGAATAACCAATCATTTTGTCTAAATCGACAACAAAAATATATAAATTATCTTGACTTGCTACAATTAAAAAGTTATTTGACAGGCCGGTTGGTTAGTTGGTTAGTGAACCTTACTGCTACATCGCAGGTCGTTTGGTTCGATTCCCATCTAGGTAAATTTTTTCTGTGATGAACAGATGAATGTTTGTTTTGTGTATCTGGGTGAAAATATATATGTGTTTATAAATATATATATATATATATATATCTTTATCTGTTATCTGATCACCATAGTACAAGCTAACGCTTAGTTTGGGGTCAGATAGCCGTGTGTGAGTTGTCCAAAGATATTTATTTATTTATTATACATATTACATTATATTCTGGGTCATTATAACATTAACAATCTTTGGATTAAATATCTTGTATTTTATTGTATATTTTTGGTCTTTATGCTATGCTACGGGTACTCACGATATATGTTTTTTGCGTCGATACTTTGACCCAGTTGCATGGACTATCCCAGCTGTACTGTGCTTTCGGTTCTTGAATAATGTACACCGTCGACGATGAATAAATGATGATACATTTTCTGCCTAAATCTAGAACTTTTTGTATGGAGCTAATATCAAAATTTCAAAAATTTGCTTTGTCAAATATTAATTAAAATACAAACTTTTACTACAAAGTTATATATATATATATATATATATATATATATATGTGTGTGTGTGTGTGTGTGTGTATATATTATACTATATAATTATACAAATTTTACAAATTTTTACTACAAATACTTTTCGTAAACCATCATCGCAGTTGGTTCAACCAATCTGTATGGTGAGTGCGTTTGATTAAGAAACGGCAAGAAAGTCCCAAGGACACTTTTCATTTATTTTGGAAACCAAAAGTAGTTATATTTAAGCAGTCCTTAAACGTTTTAATGTTTTAAAAGAGACCGTGTATTCTTCTGAACTTACAAACCCGAGGCGAGTACCAGCGGAGTCGGTAGACTCGTACATCCAGACAATGACGGTACGTACCAACGTCTGGCGGTGTGCTGTACGTACTGTTTGTTTATATGTGTAACAATGTAGGCTACCCATGATTGTGGTTTGTTTATTTATGTTTTGGGTAATTAACTTATTTTTACTATTTAATTTTTTTATTTATTTATTCTTGGTTTGTTTATTTATTTTTGGTTTTAGTTTTTTTATGGCTCGTTTGTTTAATTTCGTTTTTTTTTGGTTTATTCATTTATTTTTGTCTTTTTTATTTAGTTTTGGTTTATTTATCTATTTTGGGTTTATTTATTTGTTTATGGTTAATTTATTTATTTTGTCTGGCTCGAAGCCTCCTTAGTAGAACGTTAGCCCGTGCTCAAGAGTGGGCTATCAACGGATTGAAGCCAGCTATTTAGTTTTACGTGCTTTATATTAGCTCTATATTAGTGAAATGTAAGATTAATGGTGCTCACGACTAAACTTGGCATTTATGTAATTCTAATGATAGTACAATATCATAATGTGCTGATCTGATGATGGAACTGGAAGGTTGCTCGGGAACCCTGGGACTACTAGTGAACCCGTCGCTTTTAGGCTCATTAGGTTAATTATCTTAGTGAGTCCTTTCATATGAATCAAGTAATGTGGGTTTATTCATCTTTTTAAGTATTATTGACAAAAGCAATCATTACGATTTTGTTCGTTCGTAACCTTTGATTATTTTATTAAATAAAATACCATTCATCCTTAAAGTTTCTTTCAAACAACTAACTTTACAGAGTGATAAAAATCTTTTTCTGGCCATTTTAGGACAGATGAAGAAAGAGGCAAAAGGAGTCAAGTATGGGTTTTTCTATTTTTATGGAAATAGCTGACAAAAGGCTGATAAATCACACGATGGTATGTGGTCGCTATTGCTTTTAGATATTATAAATATCAAGTCACTGACCGTTGTGCTGTTAGCCAGGAATAAGAAAGACCTGGCTTAAAGTGCTATTATTTTTTTAAAGTTTTTATGATGTCGTGGTTATGAGATGTGATGAATGAATCATCTACATAGAACAGTTTAATTCATTTCCAACTTTTTGTTACATTCTTTCTGTTAATTACTTAAAATATCTAGTAAAAATATTAAGTTCTCGCAAATTTATTTGAAAAGAAAGTTAAGTATTTCAAATTGACGTCTGGAATAAGTTATAGTTAAATTTGAATCATCTTTAAACTAAAGAAAAAATCTTTTTACTGAAAAGTGGTAAACTGATTTTTTGATCTGGCGCATTAAAAAACCTTTAGATACGCATAATATGGACAGTAATATTATCTAGCAATGTCAGAGTTTCTTATTTTAACTCTTTATTCCTTTACACCATATGATGACATTTTCAGACGCAAAAACAGTAGTTAATAAAATTTATTATTTATAAAAAAGTATAAAGAAGTCAAGAAAAAAATTGTTAGTTTTGCTTTGCAGTAGTACTGACCTAAATACAGGTAGATAGATAAACATCTACTAGATATATTTTTAAATCTTTGTTGAAAGATTATTATTTTTTTAATTTGTTAAAATTCAGACACTGGTTTTAATAGTGAAATACCGCGGCTGAAATTTGATGGCACCAGATCGTCTAACCGTTGGATATAAAAGGACACTTTACTGTTTTACTGTGGTATAATAAGAGTGTATGGATATTGTGTATGTAATCTTTTGACTTTCATTAAGTGGGAATTATGATGAAATAAAATATTTCACTTATTATTTCACCAACATGAATTTTTAACTCTATTTTATGTAGTAATTAAAACAATAATTAGAATAAAAAGTATAACGAATTAATAAACATAAACATTTTAAATTAGATGATAAATCTGCAAAATTAATTAATTATTAAGGAAATCTTGTTGACATTCACTTTTTTAAAATTTTCAATTAAATTCTCGGAAAGTCCTGTTCGGTTCAATCGCATGCGCACCTATTACCGATGTGTGTGTTCGTCCATGATTCATCGGAACCGGTCGGCTACCGCGCTACGCACTGCTCGTGTACGTGTACGTATCTGTATGTATTTGTATAACTGATGTCGTTAATAAAGCATTTTGTGAATGACGTTTTATTTCAGCATAGCAACGTTTACGTACAAAAACGGCACTCACGACTGGCGTCACAACTCAGGCAAGTGTGTCTCCTCATAACTGACGAAATCTAAAATGTACTCCACGACGCTATTCAACTCTCTATTTTGATCTACAGAACCTTTACTGATGCACTACAGAACTGTAGAAATACTAAATTTGAAATCTTATATTTTATGAGATGAGATATGATGAGATGAGATGAGATGATGAGATGAGATGAGATTAGAAAATTGTAATTCTTAACACTTCCATATATCGTATGTATTAGTAATCAGACCCCGTTTCTGTAAGGTGCCATAATAAAGAATAGAAGCAAAGTGGAAAGCTTGCTATGGTATCCACAATAGGAACGACAATTCCTGTTTAGTTATGGTGTAAGTCAAAATATTAAGGAAAACAAGGTATTCCTAAGTATAAGTAGATATTCCTAGTGCTAAAAATTAAGTTTATTATACATAGGTTACGATAAATATTGTTTTTATTATAATTTTAACAGTGGAGGGCATTCTACATATTTAACAGATTTTAATGTTTTTTTGTACCATACAATGCGGGAGCAGGCTCTCCAACGCTAAGATCTGAAGAGATGACAAGACAAGACTAATTATCTTCGGTGTGCTCAATAGTAAATAATGGCTACTCCACTGAGTTTTTTAACTATAATTTAGAGAGCACAGTGTGTATTTTATGTATTTTGGAAAGATTTTCTCGGTTTGCAAATGTGTGTCATTACAAATAAAACTTCTAATTTGTAGGACAGGAATACCATGTACGAGAAAATACTAGGTTATTGACTTGTTTTTACATCAGTTTTGCTCGCTTGTATAGTTTTGCTAAATATCAGTAAATTTTGAAAATAAAGAACCGATCATAAGAAAAAAATTCCCTACAAGCTATCTATGGTTCGATTTTTAAATAAAATCGTGACGCAATTTGTAAATAAATTTGACAAGCAATGCTTTTCTCAATACAAATGGCGAAACACAAAAATTGCATTCCTAAATCGCCTTTTTATATATGCGAGTAACACTTTGTATGTGTGCGTGAATCACAGATGAAAGTTGGCTGCGATCAGTCGATTCTCGGCTCGTGTCGGCTTGCGTCGGCTCTCGTCGTGGTCTAAAGACAAGTCTTGCACTAGGCTCTCCCACCGACTTCTGTCGTTATTTTTATTAAATACTCACACAAATCTACATAGATGTAAAAGACAAACTTTTCAAGAATTTATTTATTAAACTGATCTTAGGTTGAGATTGCAATCTCGAGGGTCGAAACCGAATTCAGTCTAAAAGGTTCTAAATTCCCTTAAGACAATGTTTCGCTTATACAGCTGACTCTTGCGACTGTCAAGTCAATTTTGCTAAGGCACATATAATTGATCTTACCAGGGCTAACCTGGTCTCAACAGAATCGGTAACAAAGGACACATAGATACAGATATAGATAAAAATCAAATCGGTAATAGTGAGCTATACATCTGATAAAACAGTATTGTGACCCATAATTGTCCTACTACTGGAAATGGGTCTCCTATCACAATGTAAGGTGTACAGGCTTACCAACTGATATCTAACGATAACAACTGAGACTGGTTTTTCGTGCCCTCTGAAGCACGGAAGCGCTCATGAATTATTTTCCACTAGCGGTCACACGAATTTAATGAAATGACACTCGAACGGCTTGTACGTATTCCAGGTTTCTGTCTTTTGACGAGGTACATCATCAGATCAGCTCAATGGTGCTGTATTATATGTATACTGTTATATATATTGTATATAGACTTCCTTAGCTAGCTTCAAGTCATTGATGGCCACTGAGCACAATATCTCTCCATATTGAGGAGGCCTAGTACGTACCACCACGCTGCTCCAATGCGGATTGTTGGAGTCAATGAGGATACTGCTGCAGACTTCCCTATATTCTTGCAAATAGAACACCTGGAATTGGACGAGATTCAGATTTTTATATAATTTTCAAGAAAATAATTCCACTGTTTATTTTTAATATTTAGAATTAATTTATCATACATCATCATTGTTCACCATAACAGTCCCACTGCTGGGCTCGGGTTCCTCTTATAATGTGAGCGGTAGGTTAATTCATTAACTTTAACATGTACTTATCTTATACTTGTGAGACGTAACCTGAAGTGTCCATAAATTCGTATTGAAATATGGAGGAAGAGACTGAGGTATGGAATTGGTATATCTGTCTATCATCCTTTCAACCTCCACTGTTGGATATGTCCAGGCCTATGGGCCTCCCCTAATTTCCGTCATTCTGACCGTTTTTTTTTTACGTGTGGAAAGATCCTCGTCTCATCCATCCGACTGCGGGAAGCCGGACAGGTATGTGGGACTCGAACCCACTAAAACCACACGGTGTCGACGTCTACGGCTTTGGTGCCGGGACTGTGTGCTATTCTCGCTCCACTGCACTGGCCTGTCCTGAGCCTTCTTAATCCAGTAGATACCCTCTGTTTTCTTTAGGTTGTAAGTCCACTTGGTCGAAGGGTGCCCTGTATTCTTCGAGGCCTCCATTAAAGGACCATTCTTCCCCATCGGTTGTCTACGAACTATATGACCAGCAATTTTATGCAAGTGTATAATTGCATAGAATGTTAATCCCTAACACCTAAAAACAGTTTGGCAGATATTCCTCATTATAGCAATAGAACATAAGATAAAAAAAAAATAAAAAATCCATAAAATGTGAATCCTTTAAAAATTTCAGTGGCTTTAATTTTTAATAGTAAGTTCATCAGAAACTATATTCCTTCCGCAATTCCTGAGCCTACTTCCGTGTGGAATAGTTTTCATCCCCTACTCGGCCCGAAACCGAAATTGTAAAAATGCTAGAAACATGGTTATTTATTTATTACAAAAATTTTCAAGCCCTATAAGCCAGAACATCATGACACCCTTGTCTGCCAACATGGGGGTTAGAGTCCTAGCTATTTGCAGGCACAGATGCTTAATGATGAAATTTCAGCATCTGTGCTTTACAGGGCACATAGTGTCTTCGATTCATATGGTTATTGATAGATGACCTATTTAGCCATGTCAGAGGCTTGGGTTTTCTATAATCCACAGCGAAAGTATTTGGCCGAGATACGTTACTGCGGGCACAGATGCTTGATGGTGAAACTTCAGAATCCGTACCGTACAGGGCACGGATGCTTGATGGTGAAACTTCATGATCCGTACCATACAGGACACATCATGTCTTTGACTCCTATTGTTATTGATAGATTAATCGTTAAAAATTGTTGTATATTTATTCATATCAAAGCAGCATGGTGGAATATGATCCAGGTCTCCTCAGTCATGAGGAATGACTCGCGCCCTATATTTGGCTATTGATGGTTTGAAGTCACTTGCCAACATAACGATGACTCACATCGGTTTGCCATCTTACACAGGAGTTCAAGACCAGAAGACAAGTCAATTGCTAGGTTGTAAGCTGTAAGAGTTATATCATCTACAGTACTCTTAGTAGCCCCAAGGGCTGAAGATGGGGTTATTTAAATGAATATAATATTTTTCGCTTGGTCTTATTAAATTAAATTTATTTATTCTGTAATAAAATTCAAAGTACTTTTTTTTCTGTACATTGAATATTTTTTCAATATTAGGAGGCACTTAATATCGATTTAGAGCACGATAATATATTTTCTTGGAATTATTGTCTGTCTGTCTAAACGCGCATCACGTGAAAACCCGTGGATAGATTTCGACGAAACTTGGCAAAGTTATTACTTATACCCGAATTAACATTTAGGATACTTTTTATCCCGAATAATACTGGAGTTTCCTTGGGATAGGGGAAGAAAGTGTGTGTTCGATTTTTCTTAAATATCATCCGATTTGCTTAAAATTTGCAACAAACGTTCCTTATTTATATTAGTGAAACACATGTTTCTCAGTTTTTTTATGAAAAGGAAAAAAAGGCAAAATTTGAATATTTTGAAATTTTCACTACAAGCTCCTGGGTTATATGTGTACCTGATTATCTTGAATTTGATATTTAGGTTTAAAGACTAGAAAGTTTATTTCTCATAAAAAACACAAGGTTTTACTTAAATATTTACATATAATTAATATAACACCTTCAGTATAAATGCAACGTTTCTTTTATTTCATCCTATAAAAGGGGTATGAAAGTTTGTTTGTACTATCAATCTCGATAAATACTTACCATATAAGATACAATAAGTATTCTAACTTATAGGATACGGGATTAAAGTTTGTAGAGGATTTTAAGTCCACTGGTAATAAAACAACAAATTATATGGGTAACCGAAGCTGCGGGTACAGTTAGTCTTACTAATATTATAAATGTGAAAGTTTGTGAGTATGTATGAATGTTTGTTACTCTTTCACGTAAAAAACTACTTGACGGATTTGGATGAAACTTTATAGTGATATAGGTTATATATCAGAGTAACCCATAGGCTACGATTTGTGATGATTTTATGTAACTGAAATATAACGATACATGTCAATGAAGTCGGAAAAAAATCTGTCCTCTGAGAGTTATCTTGGCGTACGCTGCCTAAACCATTGGAGTTACACAAAGATGTTGTACCGTACGATTGTTTGTCTCGAGTAGTTCTAAATAAAAATCCGCGACAGCATATATTTATGTCTTTTATGTGGAAGCCACTATGACCAAAATGATGAACCATAAATTTAATTAAATCGGATATATATGAATATTAACAGGCCGGTTGGTCTAGTGGTTAGTGAACCTGACTGCTATACTGAAGGTCGTGGGTTCGATTCCCACCCAAGTCAAACTTTTCTGTGATGAGCAGGAATGTTTGTTCTGTGTGTCTGGGT
>DWJZ01000809.1:0-27752 GCA_018249125.1 Asbolis capucinus
CCTCTACTATCATTATCTCAATGTGAGCCCACAATCTTGTTAAGTACGAGTAACTCGTGGTATAACTTTAATGATATTGACAAGCCTTTTTTATCGTTGGCTTTCATCTCTCACTCTATTCGTTGTCGATTATCTGGTACAAGAAAAAAGTTTTTAAGTTATCGTCATGTCAGTAGGTAATCTTCCATCTCTAGGAACGCTTGACGTTTCGAAATCGTCATCGGAATCGTAACCACTTTACTGTGTATTGAGCCTAGTAAAAACCGTCGTAAAAATCTACACTGGCTTACTTTTAGGAGTATGAAAATTTTAATATTGTGGTCTATGTTGTTTGTGGTTCACAATACTAAGGTGTTATAGAAATTGCTGTTTTAAATTAGATGCACCTAGATATTTGACCACAGCCATAGTCTTGCGGTTTAAATTTGGGTCAACTGCTTTGGATGATGAATTTTGAATTTTCAAAGTATTTTTGAGTTAATTTCTTTATTCCTTTATCTGCCTTTTTGTCAATATTAACTTATGTATGAAAATATCCTTTTCTTAACGAAATAAAAACGAATGAAGAATGGGTAAACTGAGGGGTCTTTTGATATAAAATTTCTATAACGTAAGTTAATGTTTAACGTTATAAATGATGCTGTATTCCAACCAAGGTGCTAAATAAGTTATATAATTTCGGCGGAATATTACTTTAAAATGAAACAACAAATATAATTACGTTTACTTTAATTAACTTTGGATGAACTCGTTTTTTTAAACATTTTACCCTTACTAACGAATTCTATTCTTAGTTAAGCAAGGGTCTACACCTGTCTAGTTTTTTCCACGTAATAAAAAAGTTTATGGTTTCGGCATCGATAGTAAAATTTATCTTCAAAAAAATACCAATAGTGTTTTTATTTTGTAGTTATTTGTCATTACAAATCATTATCAAAACGTTTCCATACTTCTTTGATTTCAAAAAACATTAACATTTAATTTCCTTTTCTACGAGGACATTTTACATTTAATATTCTTCTTATTTTTAAATATTACGACTAGTTAGAGGGAAATCTCAGGTTACCAAGTTCATCTCCGTACATAAAAAACGCTTTACGATATGTTTTATTTCAACACGATGCGACGAAGATAGGTGTTCTAATGAGTTTTTTAATTTATATATCGAACCCTCAATTATGTATGAATTGATAGACAAAGATTATATTACACTAGTATCAATTACACAGCTTCAGGTTCGTGTAGTTGATAACAGATTTGTAAGATGTCGTTCAACAAAATGTTACGATGTTAAGATAGTGAGACGAATTTAAATTAGGCGAATTTGAATTAAAATGCTTCTATTCGTGTACAATTTGGTTACTTATTTCATGCCGTTCAGTTGATACAGGTGACTTTGCTTTTGAAGACAATTTTGTTTTCAATCGAAGTAGAGTTTCAGTTATGACTTCGATCTCGTGTGGTGGATGTTTATTAGTTCTCAATAGTCCGTTTATTTAATGTTACATGAAATTCGTGTAATGATCAATTTTAATTAATTTCAGGTACTTCATTCAATATAATATCAAAGAAGATTTAGGTATGTAGCTTTATGTTATAGATATTTCTAAAGATTGTATAAATACTACGGTTTCAAATGTATGGATGGATATGACCAAATAAGAAATGAATTTAAATATATATGAAAATAAGAAACTTAGTCAAATCTATTCTGTGACATGTTCTTTAAAGCATTCAGCCTCAAAAAGAATACATAAACTAAAAATCTAATACCTACGTCTTATATTCTAATTGCCAAGTGTCCAGAAAACGGTACGGCTGCAAATTAATTACTGAACTCGACGAGTCATTATTGGAAAGTTATTTCGCCGATCCTTAGACGTTACCGTTTCTTTTGCCTAATTAGTCGGCGTTAATTATATTAAATCTTCAGTTGCTGTTTTTATTTTACAAATTCATGGCACTTAAGGTAGCTTTATTAATTTCAGTTTTCGAATTCTTTCTTATATATAAGACTTACCTTGCAGTAATGTAACATTAAAAAGTATTTGTAACTGCACTCAATCTCCAACATTGAAAGTGTGTCCATCTCTGTCTTCACACACATAGCTTTCTGCATCTGTACTGCGCTTAAGCGTTTAATCATCAAAAACTATTTTCACCTTACAATGCGTCCACTCTAATACAATGAAAGAATCCAGCGTAAGCAGTAGGTGGTTACTATCGAGGCATATAATTTGTCTGTACCAATAGCCAGATAAAATGACCGAAGATTACCGTTACTAGAATCACTTGATGACCAGATAGAAATCTATTAATAATATTCGGCCAGCGCCGGCGAACAGATCTATAAATGATGAGTTTCATTTCAGATAAGATCATATCCTATGGCTGCCATGATTGATGGATCTCACTCGATATTACTTTGGTATTCTATTACGCTCGTATTGTTTCTGGCTCTATTATAGTCGCATTAACATCTTTTAAGGTATGCTCATGTTAAGCGGGATCTTCACCAAAATGAATCGAATTACTTTTGATAGGGCGTTTCAATTGGCAATCCTCTGGCTGCCTAATTTTGTCACTATTATGGGAAGGCAATGCCTCCAAAATGTTCGTTGTAAATATCCTAATTATATAGAATAGTCTAGTGTAAAGTTTGACTAATAAAATAAACAATAACAAAGCAAATAAACAATATAATCCGGAAAAATAATACGAGAATACGAAATACACATGCCGTCTAGGAAGTCCAATATAAAAATAGTGATATATTTATTAGCTAAAGGTAATCACAGAATATCGTGTTGACAAATGGCACGTGTTGCGTCGAATTATGAGAAGAAATCTTAATGTATTGCGATTAAAGGAAATGCCGTGTTTAAGGATAGTAAACATAGAATAATAAAAACATTTATTTTGGATAAAAACACTGATACTTCTATTTTAATTTTCAGTTCATACACACACTGTATAATCTTTAACTGTCTGTCTATATAAGATCTATACAGGTCAGTTTGCCAAGTAAGAATTGGTAAACTTTAGACATCATTCAGAACTTTATAGATTTCAGGGGTTCAGGTATCCTTACAATGTTTTTCATTTACATAAGGCAATTAATTAATTTCTAATAAAGAATTAAATAGCATAAGAGGATACCTCAGTTCAGGGCTCCATCGTTTAAACGGCTATACTACGACTGTTTTCACACTAGTCATAATCTATTAAGTATTATGAATATTGTTTGATTATGTATGTATATTGTAATGAATAAACAATGACATTACAATCATGTAATGGATACATTAGTTCTGTCGAGTCATATCGCCATGATATATTCAAGGCGGATTGTTACTATTTCAATGGTTATTTTTTATTCGCCCACTCACCATTCCAAATAGCATTGCTTCCGGTCCATTGTCGTCAGGTTCATCTGGAATAAAATCTTCATTATTAATTTCATCATCTGTAGTTTCTACCACATGTCCATGAAAGGTGATTAATAATGTCAAATTATTGTGATGACAAATTATGATCTTACGTTTACATTGAACAAGCTTAAAATTTAAATTAAAATGTATCATATATATTTTTTTATTTCACTAGTGTACGTGCCAGAAAAACCATGCTAATTTAACTTCGAAATGAAGTAATAAACGAACGAATACTTGAAGCAAAACATTAATAAAAAGTCACGCATATTTTGATAATTAAATATTCCGTTAAAATCAAGTTAATTTAAACATCCATCACGACGTCGACCTCAATATTTTCAAATGGAGAACAATGAAATTTTCTTATAAAATACATTTGCAGAGCAATTCAATCGGAATATTGCTGTAATATAAAACGATGGAGAATAACCAACGGCTCAAAGTAACTCCCGAGGCAATAATCAAAATAATATCTACCATTAGACTTGATAGCTGTTAATTAATTACGGGCTCCACACCAAAATTTGGATCTCGCGCTAATGATCGGAGCGACTTAAATGGCTGACTAGCAGTTCAGCTTGTAGGCTATTATCGTGAATGAAAAAAAAAGAAAAAAAAAATGAAATATTCTTTGAATATCGAACGCTCGGGGACCACACACTCGCTCGCCCGCACAGCGTACGTTCTTGTTAGTGTAATGATATGCACATTTATTTAAAACTTTATGTATCGAATCCAGCTTTAAGGCAGGAGTGTTTATTTCGAATTTTGTCGCACAATAGACTCGTCTTAAGACGTAGCCGGATGTAAATGACATTATTTGTATAGACTTAGAAATCGTGTGAACGTTTTTTGAAACACATAAATTGACACAGAACACTTGAAAATGTCTCTCACCGTCACCTCATACTTTTTTGGATTGGAATGTCTTGACTGCCACAGATTATTTATTTAATAAAACAATCTCACATACTAGAATGCTTTTTAAAAAAATAATATCTTTTAAGTGTTCTAAAAGTTGACAAATAACAATAAAATCGTAAGATTTCTTAAGATATTTCCTAAGAATGATTTATTGCAATTTAAATGCCCACCTTGCTATTCTACTGACATTCTATCTTAGTAGACTGCTGACTCCAGTACACATTATACTCTTATGGTTTTCAAGCTCTAAGTAATTTCAAATACCTATAAACGTATAAAACAAGATCCTTAATTATACGCTTACAATAAAAACCATCTTAAAATTATTACAAATATCATAGTAACCCTTAGACTTACATATATTAAGAAACTAATCTCGATTTCAGAGCGTAATCTCCAGACTAAATATGCTATCAACATCAACTTTAAGCAAAGCCTTATTGATAATTTATTAATTATTGGTTTCCTTTAATCTTCACACATTTATAGGCAATTTAAAAATGGCAGTTGTAACGTTTTTTTGTTAATCAAAAAAGTTGATTGCTGTTACACGTCGCAAAGATTTAAATCGAGAAACGAATCGAAAAAAAAACAATATCCATATCGAATCACAGTCTCAAATCATCGAAATAAAATGTACTAATATATTGTTCAATTTATAACTGCCCTTGGTATACACAAGATTCTTTAAATTGACATATCTTTTTTGTTTGTAAACCAATTTGAATTAAACCAACACTAAATGCTTAGCACAGCAACTGGTTCCACATTTTCGAGATTCGTCATCATCATAATGGCAGCCCATAGCTGTCCTACTGCTGGATTCTGGTCTCCTCTTACAATGTGAGTGGAACAAGTCCACCACGCTAGCCAAGTGCGGACTTTTGGACTTCACACACCTTTAAGAACTCTTATGAATAACTCAGGAGTGCAGGTTTCCACATATTGTTCTCCTTCACCTTAGCAAGTGATAATCAACTTCTGATACGCCGGTACATAACCTTGAATACAGTCGTGCGCGACGCAGGTTCTGAACCTAGTTTTCGAGGACCAAAGTTCGAACCACAGGCATTCAATTGCGTATCGAGATTAGCGCACACAAACGCGACAAAGAGAAAAACCAACATATATTGTAAACTTCAGTTTATCAGATCCTATAATAAAAATCCCAAGTAATAAGTAAAATACATAAATAACTCTTAACTAACTTTGGACAACACACACGACTATCTGACCACAAACTAGGCGTTAACTTGTGCTATGGTGATCGGATAACTGATAAAACATATGTACTTTTAAATACATACTTATATAGATATTTTTACACCCAGACACAGTTTCTCCCAAATATCTTTCAATACAGACATCAGTTACAGATTGTTTGTATGTATGGATGATACAAGGGATTATATTTCTTGCCATGAACATGCAAAACCTTTTGAATAGAACACTTCTTTCAAAGCTTAGAATAAATAACGACTTACAGCATCAGAAGCCAACAAAGAACGTCTCTTAGCATATATTGGTGTTTCATGAAAAATGAAGACATTATCATAGTATAATGGAGTAAAACAAGATTTTCGTGCTGGGCAGGCTGCCAGCTCTACAATTATTTGGCTTGTATTTGTATACGAGTTCATACGAATTGTTAAGTTGTCGAATTTTGAATGGTGTTAGGGCCTATGCTAGGGATTTCAAACATTTTTCTATCAACGTGCGATTTTTATAAAAACACATGTAATTAAGGCCATAAAATTATTTTAGTCGGGTTCCGTAGTTATATAGCTAATACAATTTTCACACTTTGTTTCGTAGTGCGTTATGAATTTAGTATTTTTGGACGTGTCCCAATTACAGTGTCGGGTGCCATTAAAGACAAGCTTGTCATGTCGCAGGCCTATGTGATCCCAGATCTTTTCCCGGCTGGGGCAGTTTAAGACAGATGGATGTTTGTTCTTGGGTTATAATTTTGTTTGTATTGCCTATGCATCCTACGATACACTTCTTTGTGTGGAAATATGAGATTATTTCTTCACTCGTAGTTAAGTGTTATGAAAAAATGTTGTGTACTAATTTATACTTCTAAATTGCACTACAATATTATTCTCTATGTTTTCTTTCTTTAAAATCTTTTCGAAGGTTATCCTGGAAGAAATTTTTTTTTTACTTTCTATAAATTAGTATTTGACCACGATCCCGTCTGATAGTCGTGATGCGGTTTTTTAGTTATAAGATCGCCTGTTAACTACTTGTTCTTTAAAACTGTAATCTTGTTACCCCAGTACTGAGGAAGTCTAGAGCATACTAATAATAATAATAAATAAATAATAAATATTTTTGGACAACTTACTAGCCATCTGACCTCAAACTAAACGTTGGCCTGTAATATGGCGATCAGACGACTGATAAATATACATATATGTATATTTTTTAAATACGTACTTATATAGATATTTACACCCAGACATACAGAACAAATATGTTTGTTCATCACAGAAAAGTTAGACCTAGGTGGGAATCGAACCCACGATCTTCGGTGTAGCAGTCAAGTTCACTTACCACCAGACCAATCAGCCTGCCATACTAAACTTAAGAATAAAATAAGATTTTCGAAACTCTAAACTATTCATTTTCTTGTAGCTTTACTTCGAACTCAATTAAACCCCAACATCTCCTTGGTCTTAGTTAAACAATTATAATTTCTATTCCACAAGGCACACCGAGTACTGGGCGGTATCCATTCACTATCTACATATTGGATGTTATTGAGCGCCTACAGTAACTGAATCTACGGGATTCTATGCACTAAGCACAAGACAATAAGACTTAGTATAGCTTATGCAATTAGGGAACATAAGACGTTGTTGCCAAAATATGGAGATATTCGTTTTTTACCCTAAAAGAGTTGTGATGGCTTTATGCAATGTTAATAATTTTGTTATATGATAACTATGCTTTTAAATGGAGTATTTTCTGTTTGTGTGAAATTTTAACAATCGGCAGGTTTAATTTTATAAAACTCCTAGCGGCTAACCGCGACTTTGTATGCTTGGAATTTGATACAGAATACCATCACACGTTTGAATCCCAAAGCATGATTTTTAAAGTTACATTATTAGTACTTCTTCACACCGTCTATAGAGCATTCGTTTTAAATTTCAAATCTCTTACTTCAAAAACGTAGGACTTTCGTACAAACTTCCGACCCCCGTTTGACCTCCTGAAGGGTGGAGTTTCGTAAAATCCGTTCTTATCGGATGTCCACACCCTATAAGGAACCTATCTGCCAATTTTCAAGTTTGTAGGTGGTATAGTTTCTGTGATTTCGTTTTTATCAGTGAGTGGTATTTCGCTTTTATATACAATAGATTTTATGACCCCAAACTTCAAATCCATACTACATTTCCTCTTGTGGCATTACCAAAACACAAATACCACTTATAAGCGCCGAACAAACATGTATCTACATACTTTGTACATTGAATACATACTTTGACATCTTACTAGTAACAGTTTGGCGGGACCCTCAATAATTCGACAAAAGCTTTCTATGGAATTTAATTGTGAATCCAAACCATTCAAGGGATATTTATCACCTAAAAATAAATTCATCAAAATCGTTCCAGCCTTAGAGGGCTTCACAACACACACAGGAACACACAAAAGAAATATAATATAAAATGAACAATAATATTTTATGACTGGCATTAACAAAAAGTATTGTTATGTTGGCAATGTTTGCAAATAAAGATGTTGATTTTTTGTGTTCCAAAAGGCAAAGGGATTCTAATTATGATGCGTGATGGATGGTTTTGGTCCAGGTAAACGGGTGGTTACGGGTTCCTGGGGCAAAAAACCCAACACAAATATTTTGTACAACAAAGGGATATACAAATCGGTCACGGCAGTTTAACAGAATTAATAGCCGTTTTTGTATCAATACTCATTAATAAAAATCTGGTCTCATTATTAATCAGCGAAGCGAGTGAATCCATTTTAGCTAAACTGCCTCCGATTTTTATTTCTAAATGTATCGTTCACATTAATAACCTTTAATGTTTTTATTTCGGTCATAACATACGACTAAAAAGGGGACTTTCATTTGCAAGTGTAATTATTATCAATCTTTTACGGACGCGGCACCGCTTGGTTTATTTGTGTTACAATGCAGGCAGCATTTTATTAGATTTTGGGGTTAGACACGTAAGTATAAATATATGTAAGTATTTTTGACGCATATATACTTATATGGTCATACCAACATATAGGTATTGTTATAAATACTTATTCCTTTGTCGTAAATATCCCGATAGTATGAACGACTTCGTCTCGTCTTTTATCACCCATACCGCAAAGAACTGGAATAAGTTGGTGTTTCCGTTCGATTACAATGTAAATGTCAAGTCAAGAGCGAATAGGCTTTTATTAATCTACTGCGAATTTACCATCGAAGACTGCAACTGCAGACTCTGAACGGAAAATGTTTGCTCGGCCTAATTAGTACTTACATGGTCCCGGTCATGTGACAGAAACTGTTTGTTCTAGGTTGTAAAACATGCAACACGCTTTTATAAATTTTTAGATGTTCTTCACACACCTATCATCGTAAACTGATATACAAGAAATTTATTCCTAAGATTTATTTTAGATATCATATCGTTATGATATAAAACAAGGACGCTAATGTAATTATTGCTAACTATAATTACAAGACCCTTCTGTCCGTTGCTCGTCACTAATGACACAAAAACTGACGCAAGACGAGATGAACAACTTGATTACATTAATCTATGTAAAATCTCATTAGGCAAAAGAAGCGAAAAATACGTATTAGGGCGTGTGATTTGAAAGCTGGTAGCGCGGGGATCTGGGTTCGAATCTTGCAAGCGTCTTTTCTAAAACAAATATTGTAAACAAGGTTTATTAAAAATGTTCAAAACACTAGCCTTAGATATAAATCCATAATACAAAGACACACACAAAATTTCATAACTATATTATTAACCGTTGAGGCGTTCCCTTTTCTGGAGCCAATCTTGAACTGTCATTTCAGGTCATGTCATATCAGGTCACGCTTGTCATAAAAATGCATTGTCATCAGGATGAAAACTTTCTGCAAAATATTCGCTCCGTAGTGTAAGAGGAAGTGGGTCTAATTAAACTTGCAAGATTTGACCCGTAACAAACAAATATACTGACATACTAATATACAAAAAAAAACTGCAAGTCAAATAAAAGCTTGTAATAAAATGAAGTGAAAAATTGGAAAGGACTTCCACGTATGAAATAATTATTCCCATTTTGTGAAATTCATTTGTCGATAGATTTTCGGCGATACAGATTGTAAATTTTCTGTTAAACAAAACTAATTGAAGCCAACTTGAATTTACTAATAAATTACTGACATTATTTGGCAATTTCTCAGCAAAACAAATTTATAAAGATATTTTCAGTTGAGTTGATTCAAACAACGGGTTAAAAGTAGCATAAAATATCTTGTAGCAAAATATTTTTGCAGTAAAAATTATTACGTTCTTAAAAATAAAAATACCAATTCAAGAACACTTTCATATTTCGTAGAACCATTATATTTCCCAATAAAAGGCTAAATGGTCGCTCTCACAAAAGGCAGCCGCTCTCGAATACTCGCTCTTGTATCGCTAATTCATTTGGACGTCTGCATTACAAGGATTGTATTCAGCGTGGAAAAATTAAGTAATTCATTCAACTCGAAGGGGTGGGATGTATCTGACGGAAAAATGCCGAGCGCACCCGTCATTTTGAGTACGCATCGCTGGCCCCTACGGGACGTCCACATCGCTCCGTTCAACCCATTCCGATGTTTAGATAACCATATTATTAATAAAAGTCCGTATTCTATTATACAACCGACGATCTACATTTTTATGTTCTGCCTCGGATTGTTTCCGGTCTCATTTATACTCGAGTAAAATGTTAATTCAATTAATTAATGTGCGTACGCGCTCTTTGTTAAGATAGTATCAATTTGATGTGCATGTGTTTTGCATAATGAAGCGCCCTAAATGGCTTTGTTTTGTTGTAAGCTGTCCACTATCGTAGTGCATACATGCTATTCGAGATAGTTTTGGTAGATACGACTTATTTATAGATAGACCAAACGCATGGTTAAATTGGCAACGATGTTTCTTTTATGCAAGTTTTAACCTTTTTTATGAAACCGTTTGAACTGGAATAGGGAGGACAATTCACTTCAGTAGAGGAAAAATTGCATCTGTCAGTTGAAATGAAGGATATGTGTCAAGCGTTTTGCAGCTCACTGCGGCCTTTCCATGTCGTGCGGCCATTCGAGTGCTGAGCAAACGAACGTGGAACCTCGGACGCCAGAGCGGCTAATGAAGATATGCGAGTGCACTCAAGCATGTAAACAAACGCGCCCCAAGCCAGTTCCTGTTTGTTCCCGCGGGATTAGTAATTTAAAAGTCAATGCGGACACTCAAAAGGGTCAATCGCATCGCGCTCTGTATTGAAAACAGATACCCTTTTCTGTATTCCGATGGTGGTCCATGAAAGTTATAAGGGCTGAGTTGTTGAACTATGTAATTGACTCGGTTCTGTGGTCTCAGGCTTTGTTCTCCCGAGGGCGGATAATCGAAAACGCCTCTGGTTAGCCCGAATGGGAGAGAAACAATACGAAGTTGATATGTGGACTCGCCAGACACGGTCCCTTGTTTGATTTGCAAAGAGCTATTTGCTCGAAGACTGCGGCTTGGGCAGGAAATTAGACCGCCAACGGTTTCGACTACGCCAACACTCGTTCAATTACTTCCCTTTCGACATTTTAACTGCTAAACAAGTTAGCGACAATCGCGTTAATAGAGGGCAGCATCGTGTCTTTTGTGATGGAGCAATTTCCGACACGACTGCTCGTAGCGAAAACTAATATGTTACACGAAAATGAAAACAAAAGAAGGGAAGAGCGAGGAGACATGACGCCAGTTATAAAATAGACAAAAGCGTTTAGCTTGAACACGAATAGCGAGCTATTTAAGTCTGGAGCGGTCCCTGTGCCATCAATTTTATTTTCTCGCACAAAACATGTTGGCTGTCGCAACACATTATGCTGGGAGCGCCACACGCAACATTCGAACAGGGTTTTATTTTGGGCAAACGTGGACGAGTCCAATGATTGACTTATCCGGGGGTAATTTGAGAGGCACTCGCGATGTGCCCGGTTTGGGACTGTCCGGGTGTAACTCTATCACGCCGCTCCCGGTGACAGGTATTAAAATAAAAGGCTCTTTAAATGTTACCGGCGCATACAATTTCATAACTGCCGGAAACAATAACACGGGTTGTCGTATTGATTGGAATACGCATGTGTTACTTGTCACAAGGTTAATTTGAGCGAGTTAACATTTTACTGGCTGAATTAAATAGCTACGAGTATTTCAGGGCAAGCTTCACTTTGTGAATACGAGTAAACTGATTTCGATCCGCTCCGGTAAAGCAATTCGTCGTCGTTTATATTAAGATATAATACACAAACGAATACTGTATTAAACCGATCTTATATATTAAAAAAAATTACACAATTCGGTTGAGGGGCAAAAGTTAAAAATATTGTCAATAAAAATGTGATAAATCTATGCGTTCAATTTACATGCAAATAATGTGCTATAATTATGGGGTATAATGGGGGGTAACTCTTTATGAGTTACTCTAAATAGTTCCGGAAAACAATAAGGGCGTAATTCTTTATGAGTTACTCTTATTTTCCGTTGTCGATTTATCCTATCCACATAATAAATGCAAACGTTTGAGATGCGGGATGGATGTTTGGTCCTTCTTCACGCAATTACTGAACAGTCCGAAATACAAATTGGTACAGAAATAGATTATAGTCTGAAATAACATATAGACTACTTTTTATCAACATACAACAACGGGCGAAGCCGCAGGCGGACCCTAGTAGATAAATAAAGGAAAAACAGAAATACAATAGGTAAAAATTGTTATGCACAAATACACAAAACAGACGAAGCGATAACATGCAGGCCGCGCCGTACTCAGAGTACAAAACGCTCATTATATTTTCATTGCTTCCAAAGAGTATATTAGGTATGACCGCTGAGTTTAATTGCTTCCTTTGTTTATCCTGTCTGGTTATACTAAGTAAATAGAAATTGGCTTTGTTCGAACGCAAGTGATATTTAGTGAATAGACATCTCTCAAAATTGCTTCAAATGCCTCCTATTTTAACAAAACCAAAAAAACAAACTCATAACCATGCGATTGGGTAGAAAGGTGGACAAACTTCAATTGTTCCATGGGCGGCGGTGATCTCGTACCATAAGGTGACTCATCTGCTCGTTTGTCTGCTTTTAATATCAACAAAACAAATAATAGCGAGCTGTGATTGGCGTATTACAACCACAAATATTATCACATCCTAGAGTTTAGTATAAGGTCAATTTTTTGGTAGAATTAGTTAATACTCCACATCAATACGACCTGATGGTAAGTGGCGATGATGTCTAAGTTTTTGGTCGCACTAACTTAGTCGCCTATTCACTCTTCTCTCGAAGATTCCTAGGTGGTTGATTGGTTTAATGTTTTACCAGAAACTTCACTGGACGCTCTAAGTTATGTAGTTGATTTTTAAAATACATCAGAAACAGAAGATTATAGAGGGTTCTGACACTGCACGCAGCGTCGTGTCCTGCCCGAATCCCCTGGTACCACTACTAATCTATCTTAGTTTAGAACAGTGAACATTCCTTTGTCTTACTTTGGAAGAAAATATATACGGTCCCGTGTGATTTAAAATGCTCTGTTTTAAGAGTAAACCAATACGGATGTACCATCTGCGTTGTATTTTTCAAATGGTCGGGAACACTGAGAAACATGATACACTATTCCGAGACGGATGTGTAGAATAAAATGAGCTGTGAATGTTGCTTGAACGTAGCAATAAAAGATACAGATGCACAGAGATTTGCAATAAAAGGAAACCTTGGATTCCTGCTGCGTTACCGGGCTTAACACAACGTCATAATTCAATAGAGCATGCTTCGTTTTCTACCAAAAGAGCATCGGATTTATTACAAAGCTTGCTTCAGGAACCCCCACCTATTATTTATGGCACTCGGTTGGTTTGTCACAAAAAACGGACGGGTGCCCCGAATGTCTCAGCGGGCAACTACGAAATATAAGCTGCAATAACACGCACTTCCTTGATGCTTTAAAAGAATAATATTCAACAATTACTTTATTTGTTGCAAAGTCAACCTTGTGGCTTAGACGTATGAAACTATTTCGAAATGCACTTAAATGTTGCTACTTATTTACCGGTGTCCATACATCAGTTCGAAGTAATCCGGATTTATTGAATATAGCTCGGGCTGTTTTAATGCCATGTGGTGGCAAATGTGGGAACCCCGCCAAGACGTTAGTCTATTAAACGACTTCATTGTTGTGCGGTCATACTGTAGGTAACTTTATGTAGTTTATTTCTGTAGTTATCACTTTTAAATACATATAAAACTGGTGCATGGTTGACGCGAATCAAATCAGAAATGAATAGAAGGCGTTCATAAACCTATCCGATTTTTTAATGTCACGGCTGTTATTGACAATATAACCAAGGAACAAACTGTCATCTGTCGCAGGCATGCCGAGGTCACTGCTAACTATGCTTATAGCAGTTCACATGTCAAATTTGAGTTCTTTTTAATAGGGAATTGAGGATGTTGGGAGACAAACGGATGGACGGAAATAAAAATACAATTAAATAAGATTTTCTAACTACCTACTCGAGCTTAAAAAGATAAGGCACTATAATAATGCATCACCTTTATTTTGAAGTGCGTTTTTCATAAACCAGGTGCACATTCTAAACCCACTTACTTTTGAATCACCGGATACGCATAAAATCAAAATGTCGTGCTGCATCGAACCACTGATCTATAGAATAAGACGAAGATCCATTAAAAGCAGTCTTTGTTACTGAAGGGCTCTCAAAAGTGCTATTTCGAGCCGTCTAATTATTGTAAGATGTTCCAAAGATCCTTAAACCAACTGCGCTATTTACAGTAAAGACACATCCAACAGACATTGTCGTTCAGAAGCGATCAAATTTAATCCTCGAAATGAGACAAATATCACGAATCAGGTCAATGGCTATCTTCACACGTTTGTCGACGACTTAAACTGTGATAATATTTATTAAACGATTCACTTGAAATGATAAATAAGCTCATAAGATCATTACGCGTCACGAAAGATTTAGTATGCGTGGTTAGGTCATTTTTTCTATGGACAATGTTTTGGTGTTTTGAAATGTTCTGGCTGGAGTGGAGTAATGGATTTTAAAGTTTATTGCGGTCTAACTGGTATGTTGAACGTGAAAAGTTTTAGTTTTTGCACTTAATATTATTAAAAATGGCCTGGTAATCTTATTTAATGTGTTTTAATTATTATTATGAGTGACCTTGCGCTTCGCTTCGGTATCTTAAAAGACGAGATTCTTTAAATGGACATATCTTTTTTAACCAATTTTAATAAAATACACATAATGTTAAACCAAGCTTAGTACAATCCATCTGTGTCAACAGCATTCAATTGATTAGCAGTTTTTAGATTACCGTGAACAAAAGCATGCCTTCGAAAATACAAAACTATTGGGTTCAAATGGGCCTGCCCTTATACTGAAGATGTATAAACCTTACTCTACAAGCTAAGTCAATGTGGATTGGTGAAGGGGTCAGTGGCCAACGTTCGGGTTCGATTACTTACTACAAACCTCCAGTAATACTTTTTCAAACAAAACAAATCTTTTAACTAAATCCAATAAGTACTACTCAACTAAATCAATGACAAAATTTTAGGTAATTGCCTAAATTATATTAGTAAAACTATAAGCAAAACCAAATTCTATCTTATTACTAGTTTTGAAGACACGCATTTTTCCAAAAAGATTCTTAGCTCCAAACAAACCTTAACAAAACTACATATTTTAGAACAGATTTTTATTTTCCTTCTTTTCTTCTATGTCAAGTTTCTTGTCCAAACCAAGCCTCCGCTAACTATTTACATCTTTTATACTCTCAACGGCATTTCAACATGGTATTTTGACTCTCGATGTTATCATTATGAATGATATTACTCGTAATTAGTATTTATTACTATCAGGTTATAGCGCCCGCAGCATCTAAGATGAAGTTTGGTGTGAACGCAGTTTACAGTGAATTATTTGGTCAGAGACTTGGAGTTAAGCAATTAAAACAGTTTTTGTGGCTTCCGAGATGCGAGATAGATAGAATTTATTGTTATTAAAACATTGCAGCCGGCAAACCCTTCAGTTTGTCGATCTCTTGAATAATTTTTTGAATGTTTTTATTATAATGTTCTAAACTTTAATTTGGTATCGATGTATTACAAACAAGAAGAATTATGTGATAATGGTTTTCTACTTGCCACACTCAGAATTGTTGATGGTTGTTTAAATTCCTGCTTATTACTTATTTTGTATTCTGATTTATTTATAGCCAGAAGAGTTAAGAAGATCGCAGTTCTACCACTTGATATTTGGTCTCTGCCTATCGATATTAACATTAAAAAAAACCTCAAATGTACGCTAGCCATTTTTGAATCACCACGGGAATTATCTCAAATGGAAGCTTATGACACAATTTACATAAACGTTGCAAAAATATCGTACTTAGAATTAAATCTTATATTCGACCACACAAACCGGTAGCGTGTTAACGAGACAAGTTGACAAAAAAACCGTTGACGCCGAGAATTTGCCTGCCATCTGCTGGGAATTCGATCCAAAACCGTTCCAATAAGCAAACCCCCTACTTCGCTGTATAAATCATATGATAATTGAATCATATGCTGCGTGTCAAAAGCAATTAACTGGCTGCGATACGCATCGCCACATGTGCTTTTTCATTTTTAATAATCGCTTCTCAGTTTCCTCCCTGGCACGCTCGAGATACGATCTACATAGGATTTCTTGAAGCCGTAATGAAAATTATTATGAAGCGAGCAGCCCGCGATGAGTTTATTATATTATTATTAGCTTCATTGTGAGTAAATTGAACTATGGTCGGCTGCGGGTGACAATTGCTACTGCAGATGGAATGTCGCCCACTTTTATCCTATTTTACGCCTTAATGATTTTAATATCGTACGCGATGTTATTTTGTACGTCATTGGAGACTATTGACAGTTGATTTGAAATTGTCAAAGTAAAAATTTGTACCTACTTCTATTTTTATAAGTTACTGAAGCTACTTTTTGTGCATTTCACATTTGAGCACTTCAAAATTTGTACTTTATGTTACTTAAATTGTTGGTACTATTGGTTATATAGTAATGGATAAGTTTGCGAAGTAAAGTCTTAAATTAGATTCGTGGCTGACTGTTTTTGTAATGTGTGTAATATAGGTGTTAACAGATGTTTGTTCTCCGGCTATACATAGATGTTCTCTGTGTTTTCTATGCCATCCGCAAAATAATTACTGTAGTATTTAAACGCTTAAAATATCAGTATGAACTAAAAAATATATATGCAAATATCTACAATACTGAAACAAATTGCTCAGTTAGTTTTAACATCATATCGTGCAATGTCATTCACATTACTTTATTTTACCAATTCCACCCGTTTTATCTAACTGTAACACGCCACATAACTTAATCCACTCGTAACTTACGTGGGAACTAGATTATTTCAATATACGCAGATTGTTATTTTACGGCCTTAACAGATCCGTGACAAGCTATCGTTAAAGCTAGTAATTTAAATACATACATTTGTTGTTTTGTTGTTCTATAAATTTTGAGAGGCAATTTATCCAGTGGTACTCAAATTCGTTACATTAACATCGTGTACTGTATTAAATTCGACGGCGGTTCGGCTGACAACGATTGGCTCAGCCGAAGCCGAAACGGCCGCCGCGATGGGCTATAAAAATGTTTCGCAGCCGTCTACCAATTACCTTAATGTAACTACCATCAAAACAACCTTTTTAGCGCTCCTCAGCTCTTTCCCACGTATTTGCTTTAAATGAAATTAAGGGGATTCTGCCGAAATGAGCTGAAGGGAATAATATATTCGCAAAGGAATCGTATACTCTAGTAATTTTGTAAGGTTTTTTCAAGTGTGGAATTTGATGTATCGCATCGCACGCCCCAGTTGTAACGAGACCCCTAGGAATACGCAGTAATATCTTAATACACTTTACTCCACAGACCGTGACTACAAGGCTTTCGCGTGAAAACTGTAAATAATTTATAACCGCTCTTCATTGTCACCATGGCATGACAAGGCTGGGAGGGCAACGTTATTTAATTGCAAAATATTCCGGCATTAACTACAGTTATTGCTGACTTGACTTCACGCCTTTGCGGGTTTGGTAATTTCGTATAGTAAGCACTTCAAAGGTGTTCCGTCTTCACCTCCCATCGGCTGGATTATAAACGCTGTCACTGCGACAGTTACATAATTTAGGATCATTTACTAAGGATGAGTAGACATCAAACGGTAAAGAATACCGCTTCCGGCCGCTTCAAACGGTAATCAAGGATATCTCAGGATCCGGCGTAAATAAACGCCTTTACGACTGACTCCTATTAATTTTGTCGTAGAAACAATCATGCTGGAAGGTGTCGGAACTGAAAGTTGGATATGAGAGGCCGTAAAACGGTCGTAAAGAGTAGTGAGGGGTGGAGTTCTCGTAGTGGCCTCTTTGATTTGTGTATAGCAGCTGTTTGAAGCGTTAATAACTTAATTCGTTAGAGTTGATGGCGTGGAAGAGCTTCTAAATGTTTCTACGGCGCCAAGCTTCTAATGCATGGTAAATCTACTTACTTCTCTCTCTTTAGACTCTTAAAACGATTTGTGTTAATCGATGTTACCGTTCCCCGTTGTAAATATAGTCACTAAAATACAACTTCATTCTTTCGACGGAAATAAATGTGTCAAGAGATGTTTAAAAAGTTTGTCGGAGGAAATTAGTATTCACGCATCTTTTAATAATAGATTTAATGTTTGTCGCGTTAGTTTAAGTGTGGCTAAATGTCCTTAATGTATAATTTAACATGTCATTTATATAAAAAGTACTATAGCATTTTTTCGGGCAAACAGTCTAGTAGTTCAAGATGCTTAAATATTATTTACAATTTATATAACATTAACTGTGTGTATAGCTATTTCGAGAATGTCCCTTCCTAATTCCCAAACCAGAATACTTTTAAGCTTCTTGACATCAATAAACAATTTCAAAGTATTAAAGTGCATTACAAAGAAATAAACAATTAAAAGTTAAAATCCATTGCCACTTGAACAGGTAAGCACTCCAGTCGCGTTCGTATGAGAACATTATTTGTATACTTATGGTGTGTACATCGTAATGATTCTCAAACTTGTTGGTACTTTGTAAGCCATATAATTAAGTTTTATTATTCGAGAAGATTCTGTTAAAGCTCTCAACTGAATATTTACTTCAAAAAGTTTTATTCTGACATAGAAGAGATTTTTTAAAGATTTACTAATTATATACATGTTAATACTGAATAACATTACTAGTCGAGTTAAACTTGTGCAGTGAGTAGTTTATATAATGTTTTTTGGATCTGTCAAGATAAGGATCATATTTTTTCATAAGATATATGTGTCGTTTCCATGATGGAAAAGCATTGAACATTTTTAGTCAAAAGTAAGCACGAATGTACTTTATAAGATGGGGTTATCTTTTTAGATATAATTTCCCGCGAAGAAGTACTCGTAGCTGTGAAATAATGTAATATACAGTTGAAGCGAAACTATGGACGGTTGCTTATGAAATATCTCAACACCCTTAAAATTAAATCGATTGATAGTCCATAAGTTTAACGAATAGGACGTTTTGATCTTTACGATAATACATGAGCGAGATTTAGGAAAGCATTATACCTAAAACCAGCGGCAAATTTGATTACGACTATGGATATTTACTTTTATCAGCCTTCCAACAAACATGCGGGTTTGGAAATTCCTCTCGTGAGAAAAGAATTGAGATCTCCCTTTGTGGCCAAAGAAGCGGGTTTTGCATGCCGGGCGGTTGTTTGCTGTCGACCGTGTCTAAGCGTTTGTGCGACATCTGTTTATAAAATATGTAACAAAGTAGCGCAAATATTTGAAGTCAAAAGCGTTTAATCATTGCGCTAGTTTCTATACTAACTAGTCCGGTGAATTTTGTATGGATTTATAAATAATTATTCAGATAGATCGATAAATACAAGAATACGTAGATGGATGGATGTTTGTTACTCCTTCATGCAAAAATTAGCGAACGGATTTGAATAAAATTTAGTCCAAGGGTACACCATAGTCTACAATAAAACATAGGCTACTTTTATCAACATCCCACGCGGGCGAAACCGCGGTCGGACCCTAGTAGATGTATTAATAAACTAAATAGAAGCCTAGTTAGTAATAAATAAACCTATACAATTCCAGATTTTAAAACTAAACATATAGAAAGTAAATAAAAAAACCGGCCGAAGAATATATAATACCCATTACAGCACACATAATATCTTCAAAACTGAATAATCATTTTCATCTTTTTTATTATTCGTTCATAAACAAAAACCAGGTTGAGTACCACTGAGTTACAAGAGAGACGTTCATCAAAACACTTGCCGATGAAATATTTCGTCTCTCATAATAATTCATATGAAGCAAGTCTCGAACGCCACTCCACGCCTTGTTTGAGTGTCACTGGCGTTCACCTTTACAATATTTTTGTTAGAGACTATAAATAAATGAAACATCGGGAGTTTTATAAATAAATATCTCAACACCTTCCGGGTTTCATAATATTTGTATTAATATCTGTTTCATTTTCGATAATAATTTCTGTAACATCAATAATTTCTGATAAGTTATCTGAATATGATTTTATAACCAAAAGTGATGAATATTAAGTTCATTCATCTTCAATTTCCCTTTTAAATATGTTAGCCGTTACATGATTTTCATTTTAAATGAAACACCAATATTGTTAGAATTTATTTAATTATTCAGCAATATATGCATTTTATGACAATACTAGTTTCTGCACGCGCCTTCGCCCGTGTAGTACGTTCGTTATTAAAAGTAGCCTTTGTGCTATTCCAGAATGTAATCTATCACTGTGTCAAATTTCATCCAGATCGGTTTAGTTATTTTTGCGTGAGTAGCAAACACCCATCGATCTATCTATTTATTCACATACGCTTTTGCATTTATAATATTAGCAGAATTTGTCTTTGGTATGTAGGAATATGTTAAATTTCTATATCTAGTAGGTACGTAGGAAAGGGAAATTCCTACATTAAAATTACTAGATTTTTTCAAGTGATATTAAATCTTTTAATAAATCTATTATCTAGAGAAAGATTATTAAGGGTGGGTCTAATAATATTATATTTTAACGTAAACCGTTTGTACCAATTACGTTTTAATATTACTTTATTAATATCTAGTTGTTTTGGATTAGGAATCCCTTTTATGAGAAAGATTTTTAATTATACAAAGGTTCTGGAAAGACTAATTTCATTACTAAAACATAAAAATGTATTGTCGAATATTCTTTCTTTCAAACATGAAGATATTGGGATTCTTGAGTACTAACGCGCTAATAAAGGCTAACTTGTGCCCGGTCCATCATCGAACGAGTCGACGCACGGCCGGTATCCATTCCTTCATCGTAGACATTCCACCAGTCCCCTTTCATCTTACGTACCAGGACTGGAATAAGTTGACAGCGTCAGTGTTTCCGATCGATTACAATATAAGTTTCTTCAAATCAAAAGTGAAAAGGCTATTACTAAATTAGTGCGGTTTATTACCTAAAATCACATCGCCGCTTACCATCAGGTGGAATAGTGGTCAAGTACAAATTTATAAAAAGTAAAAAAAAAAATTCGTTTACTGATTTGTGATACAGTTCCGTTTCTTATTATATTACCTTGTTAAGAGTTGGACTATAGCAAAGGAAACTTATAATAATGATGTGATAGTATAGCCCGAATCGTTCAGAGCTCGGCGATAGGCGTCGATTGCAAGTGACCAACGAAGTTAAGCAACAAAATATAAAAAATCCGATATTTAAATTGGCAATTGTCTTCTCCAGCAATCCGTAGAGCAGCGTGGATGTTCTAGGCCTCAGGATAAGAAGGACTGTGTTTATTTGTAGGTCGAAGCGAAGGGAATATCCCTTGTTCTTTTACAAAGATATTATATGAGCCTATCGGCTTAACACGTGCTTGTTAACTGAATTGTTGTTTGCATTAAATAATTATTTGAGAAATAATTCCCGGCCCGGGCGCACGTTTTTAGGGTAAACATTGTATAATTTCATTAAAAGTTCTGTTGTCATAGCAAACACGGCGCCTTTGAAAGGAGGTTCTTAAAAATGAATGGACACTTTCTGATAATTTTTTTCTGATTACTGATTGCTGGGTGAATCGTTTGCCTTATTACGGCAAGTGGTTTGTTTCTAAAGTCTAAAGTCTAATATTATTTCTTATACTTTAATATTATATTGTCTCAGTAAACTCGCGGTATTTTAGTTAAAGATTTTTTAAACTAAGATTTAGCGCTAGTCGTCAATTTGATTGGAGAAACGTTGAAGTTTGAATTTTGAATTTAGAATGTGGAATTAAATATGTAGTTGTAGACTATTTGAGTACCTGTAGAGATATTTGAAGGTTGAATAAAATGAAGTCATTTAAATTTGCAGATGAATATGATATGAGATGATGAATATGATATATATAAATATGAGATGAATATATATCCCATTTCTTCATTCATCATTGCAACCCATACCTGGTCTAGGGATTAGGTCCCCTCTCTCAATATGAGGGGTACAGGCCACACTCCACCACGCTAGCTTAATGCAAATTGGTGGAGTTCTCGTACCTTTGAGATTTTTATGGAGAACTCGCAGGAGTGCAGATTTCCTCACGATGTATTCTTTTACAGTAGCAACGGTGATCAACTTCTGACACGGACATAACTTTGAAAATTTTAACCCAGGATATGATCCCACTGGTACATATCGTAGCAATTTTGATATTGAATAAATTAAACTCAATTCATAATCTAAGAAAAACAGAATTAGACAAAAGTTAACAAAATACTTAAACAATAAATTAAATTCTTAACAATGATTTAAAAGGACAGCAAAAAATAATAGGTCGTTAATCCTTCAACAGCACATGACATGTCTCTGAGTCAACATCTCAACTTTATATTTGATACTAATTCCTTCACGATTATAACTCATAACTTATAGTCCTATTTATTTAAGACTTTTTGACGACTGAAATTTTTTGGTGTTTAATGCATGCACATTAGTTCGATAACATCATTACAGATGGCGGTAGTAGTACTTTTTTAAACTTAACTTTTTAATTTTATCTCTACTGCGTTATTGAATTTCCATCATTAGGTAAGAATGTACCTTTGCTTAGTTATATTTTTTCTCATCCGTACAAATATTGTTAATAAACCAGTTGATGAAAAAGGTACAATTTTTGATACAGTATTGTGAACTTGAAAAAATTTTTTGAAAGTGTTTTTCGAGAGTTTTGAAAAAAATATGAGATAACAATTATTTTGATACAAAAATTATTTACTAGTTTTGTACGGATGAGAAAAACGAACGATAGTACCGTAGATAGAGCGTATACTTCTGTGATTAATATCCGTTACTTTTCATATTCTCTCAAATCTATTAAACAGCTATGTATATTTTGCATCACTTGCAAATAGTTTAAGCTGCTTGTTAAATTTTGTAACATTTTAATTCTAGGCACAAGTTTATGTTAAAAGATTTTATATATATTATTATAATATATAAAAAGCGGAAAAGTTGAGCAACAGCGGGTGTCGGTAAGATAATGGGTGACCGCTAGTCGCAAAAATATCATGAGTACTTCCGTGCTTCAGAGGGCACGTTAAACTGTCTAGGTTGTAACGTATTTTCATTGGTATTCAATACGAAAATAAAAGTGATTCTTCATTTATTACCTTACTTACCAACAAACCAAAAATAAATAGTAAAAGGTACATGCTATAGATCACATATCAATGATCTTAACTTTAAATGTTTGACGTAAGAAGGACTGGAATAAGTTGAACGGGTCGGTGTTCCCGTTCGATTAAATTGTAAATGTCTTCAAGTCAAAAGCGAATAGACTTCTACTAAGTTAGTGCGCTTTACCATCGCCACTTAATCAGGTGGGATCGTAGTGAAGCGATATCATACGAGTATCTATAGTAAAAAAAAATTAACTTTGTATGAAAAATATATACATGTGCCACTATTGACTTCCCTTAAGGTATTTTATAACATTATAACTACTTCATCAACGCTATCAAATAGTTTGATCATATTTCTTATGCGTTTCATTACCAAGAAAATATTTAAACATTTTTCAAAAGATGGACAGAAAAAATAATGAATTTCAATAAATTATTTCATTTTGTACAAGTCTTTTTCAATGTCTCGATATAATCTTCTTAATGTTTATACATGTCCAGTCCTCCACCGATTCGTACTGGAGCAACGTGGGGTGGTATGGTTTACGCCTCTTCAATTACAAAGATATCCTTCATTAGAAACCTTACTATTTCAATTTAATCAGTAAGTAGTTAAAAATTATTGGTAGTCTTATAAATTTATAAAAATTATTGGTAGTCTTATAAATTTATAAAAATTATTGGTAGTCTTATAAATTTATTCCACTCCACATTTCTCTAAAATGTGGCTTGTTTCGCAAGGTATTGTTCCTTATCGATAATTTTAAGTCACTGATAGATTATACACAAGAGAATTTATGGAAGAGAGCCAACCTCATAGCAAATATTTCCCTAACAAACGGGAGACAAATGCGAATATGGTCACACCGAAGATCTTGGATAATTTAAAAGCATAAATTCTCATTTCTATTTGTAGCTTATCCCGCCTTGTAAGCAGAACTCGACAGCGAATAAAGATCTGGATAAAGAAGGCATGTGGGTTATATTGTGACTGTCACCGCTATTGTACAGTTAATATCTGAATCCAACAAAGGGAAACGAAGTCCCAATACGAAAAACGAATAAAACTACAGTATACGAACGCGTCAGATTATAGGCATAAATTATTAGACACTTTTGTTCAAGACGAAACCCGTTCGTCCATTCAATTACTGAGATCATCCATACAAGGAGTGCCGAGTCTTTTCCAGATGTTTGTGTAAGGGATTAGTTCGGGATATCTGTGTCGGTATCTTCGAAAGATAAGTACGAATATACGTCAACGTCGGACGACTAAGCCGATTATTTTAAATGTATTCACTTCCTTAATGGAGGTCGTTTTTCACGTTGAACCATGACTCGGCTGAGTTACTGAAGATTTTTGGTTATGATCCGGCCAATGACTGGCGAGGCTTAGCTTGCTTAGCCGATATTTATTGAATCGTCGAACCACCGGACTTATTGGGATTGAGCGGCGGGAATTAGAATATTTCCGACTTAATATCTCATTAGATATGTTTATTACGTCGCGATGGATATTGAAACATAGCTTGTAAACAAACACATTGAAGAGAGACAGCTTTATACAACCGCATTAAAGACATCAAATGCAACAAACAACAAATGTATACATTTATGACAGATAGAAATAACAAAATATAACTTGGAATGCGCAGAAATAAACCTTTAAACGATTAATGATGCGACATATAAAAGACATTTTTAAGGGCAGGGATGTCAGAGCAATATTTCCAGTGGTTTAACCGACAAAATATTATCAAAATGAACCAAAAAATATAGTATTAATGCGTATAGCTTCGCCCACCTGCGCAGGCATTGACAAATGGTGGGGCATCCTGCCTCTGTAAGCCCCTAATAATATACATATCATTATTTCGCCGCATGCACTCATAAATATTACATACAGAGGCAGGTTAGGAATTTTTGAGAAAACCTCACAGTACACTTGACAAGCACAAAATATTCATGAGTGTATTATCAAAACACACACAATTTATAAGTGTCTTTAGATACACTTTGCTTACAATTTTTGTACTGTAGATACTATATTATTTATGAAGTCCTTTAATCCTGTTATAATAGATTGTATTTGACTAGTATCTCCCAGTTTTGCAGGCCCGCATGCGGCTTGCAGGCCCCGGGTTGCTCACCCCTGATCTATGATATAATAGTCACATCCATACATGTAATGGTTAAATTTGACATGATTTTGATTCATTCATTCATATTGTGTTTTTAATATCGGAGTGAAATTTTTCATAACATATTTTTTTATTTTAGTTTCCACCCACGACTTAACTAGCGTATATATATATATCTTGATAAAAAGTTGCCTATGTGTTATTACAGACTATAATCTATCTCTGTGTTAAATTTTAATTCAAATTTGTTTAGTAATTTTGTGTGAAAGAGGGACAAACATCCCAACTTTCCAATTTATATATATATATGTGTGTGTGTGTGTTGTATACGTACTCGTAGCATTTATAGTATTATTTTGCCAAAGTCTTCATCGTGCCTCCCTTGTGTGCTATTTTTCTTAAGATGTACGGAGTCCCAAACGGTTCATTAAAACATTATTGATTGTAAAGCGGATGTTTTGCGGTACGCTGAACATTAATTATAATAAGAATATTCTTATGCGGTTTTTTGTAAAAATTTTGACGGCTTAATTCACCCGTACTTATATATCTTGCAGATGTTTGATGTTTTTTGAAATATGCTTTCTACGGATTATGTATATTATTAATGTACCAATGATGGGTACCTGGCCCGGTGGCTTGGTTCGATTGTAAACGGTCGAGAGAGTTAAGCGACAGCGGGTACGGTAGGAGGATTTCATGAGTGCTTCCGTGCTTCGGAGGGTACGTAAAGCTGTTGGTCTTTTTATTATCATTAGGGGGGAGTAAGACGAATCCCGGTTATCAATGGGGGGAAAAAGACGAATCCCGGTTATCATTAGGGAGAAGTAAGAAGTACGATTATTTTTTTGTTCTTAATAATCGAAGTTACGAGTAGTAATAACGAAAAAACTTTGTTTTCATGCACTAGAAGGTGATAACTATGGGGAGGGGGGAATGGAAGGGAGGGGGAGGACAAGAGCCCCCCCTCTTACTTTTACGTTTACTCTTATTTTTAACCTCTTACGTGTACTACAATGTGCGGTCGTAATCGCGGTTAGTTTAATATCAATCATTAAACATTGATATGTTAAACACCCGCCAAAATGTGTCGCGACAAACTGCCTAAGTTTTAATGCTTATAATTTAATCTGCCTTATGTCATAGAGAAATGCGTATGACGTTTGGCGTCAATTGTTGACGTGGCGTCCCAAAGACGTTTAAAAACCGAAGAAGCAAATGTATGGAGGTGACTTCTATGTATATAATATCATTGTTTAAAAGACAAACAATAACTTATTCGTATTTTATAATAAAATTACTGTAACATTGTTATGTATTGTTTGTAGCTTCCACTTGTTTGCGTAGTTGGGGTGTCAAGTTTAATATTTTAAGGAATCAACAGTCCTAGTTTAACACGCGGTCACGCAAGGACCTGTCTTAATTTCATGACACATAGTTAACGTTCGTAGTTAAATTTTATTTTTATTATGGGAGCAATAACCTGAAACAGGTGGGGTCTAATTAATTAGTAGGGGGGTGCTCACCCCTGATAGGGGCTGAAATTAAATGTATTTTGTATTTTTAAATGCACACTTATGGTGTAATTATTAATTTATTTTATTTCAGCCAGTATGAAATAGATCGGTTGTTTATTTATGTGAGTATTGAATTGGAAAATTGCATCGGTTTGAAGTTGAAAGTAGCACAAACAATATTTTCAGACGTCGGTATGGTACGAGGTTTTATGCGGTGAGTTGAAGTACCGGTATTTATTTGAAGAATTAAATAATTAGCAAGATTTCTGTTTAAATATGTAAAAAATGTTGAGACCTATATTTAATCGAATGTTTAACCCGAAAAGCCCAGCAAGTTTTACTCATAGATTCGCCATTTTCTTGCAAATATGTATATGTATATATTTATATACGAAAGAATTACTCGTTGTATAGTAAAAGTTGAAATGAATATTATTTATATATAGTTAAAGTCATAATTCATGAGTACGAATAACTGTCTATTTAAATCACATAACATTTTTATACACTTAGGGTTAGTGTATTGCAAGATATATCGTTTTTTTTCTATTTGAATCTTCTTCACTTCTTCTTTTACTTTGAATCAAGTTCACAAATGACAATATTGTCTGAATATATCCGACTTTTGTAATTACCTCACTGTCCTTACGAATACAAAGAAAAACAAAGA
>DWJZ01000810.1:0-27740 GCA_018249125.1 Asbolis capucinus
ATTAATAAATACAAATTTAGATAGTTTTTACATCTAAATATATGTAGATTGGGAATCGAACTCACAACTTCTGACTTAGTAGTCAGGTTTACTAATCACTAGACCAACATGTCAGAAGTACCCAATAGAAGCTTTATATTCAATTTTTCATTTATTATGATGCTTCTCAAGTCAGATGTGGATAACAAATAAAATGGAGAATCTCCTTCAAAATTCTCTAGGCCTCACGTGTTAAGAATACATTGTAATTAATAAAAATAAATTTGTAAAGCTTACCTCTGATACCCGATATTTTGTGTTAGAAAAGAATCAACACATATTGAAGTTGTTACATTAAATAAATATTCTGTTTCACGAGCTATTTAGGTACAGGAAAACCAATACCTACGAAAATGTAAATTTAGGGATTATTAGGTCAAAGAAGCATAGTTTTTTTTCGGAAATGATGCGTGTTCAGGTAATGTTTGTAGGTATTTAAAAGTTAGATGCTTTTTTGTGTAAACGGGTCACCAAAAATATGTTATGGATTAACTTGATTGTACAGTTTTGGTTATGGCACACTTGTTGGCAGTGTTAGTAATTATTATACCGACATTTTGAAATTGCACATACACCGAGCATAGCTCGGCGTACCAGGTCGTGAAATTTTGTCCGTAAGAAGTATATTAATAGATAAGTACTCGTAAGTATATACAATTGTTATATAGAATTTTAAAATGATATTAAAATTAAACTCACCAATTAACTAACAATCTATTTGCTTTAAATTAGCTTTATTTATAACAAATACTATTATCCTAATAAGAAAAATATAACGAGGTCAATTCTGTACATTGGTTTTTTGAAAAAAATTATTGGTATTGATACAGAGACCAAAACAAGTTTTTTGGATTTATTGCCTGTATGTCTGTTCGCGTTTCACGAAGAAATCACTGGATAGATTTAGATGAAACTTGGCATAGTCGTAATTTAAAACCCGAGAAAAGTTATAGCATATCTTTTGTCACAGGAAATGGCTTAGTTCCGAAACCAATGCATCAATTTAGATAACAATTTAGCATGTTTGTGGCTTATGTAAGGACAATGGTTATAGGATACTTTTTTTCCCAGAAAAATGCTTTGTTCCTGTGGGATAATGGGATAAAATTAGTATAGCAACTCTGAAACCGCTCGACAACTCTTCTTCTGAAGCGAAACGAGGGCGATTTTTAGTAACAAATATAAGTAGGCTTTTGTGGTTAACTTTATCGAATGAACACCTACTTAAGTTTACGAACAAAGCTGCCTGCGTGTTTAATAAACGTATATTTGAATTCATATTATAATTTTGATCACTGTATGAAATTAGTAGTATTGGCTTGAAAGTATTAATTAAATTATTGTGTGGGCGCATCTCTCTTCGTAAATGGGGAGCACAAGAGAGCAGTTAGAGCTACGCTGCACCCATGATCGCTTCCCCAATGCTGGGGGTCGTGACCTCAATCATGCAATAACTTTCTCTTTGATGATGTTCCTCCATCTGTTCTGATTCTCCGCTAAGTGAACTGCCTCAGAAACTAATGTAGAGAGTGGTGCGGATTTGTATCAGCGCATATGACTACGTCTCCTTGGTCTCTGCTATTACTAAGTTTCATCAAAATCGATTTCGCCGTTCAATCGTGAACTTACTGTATTCCGTCGTTGATATTTATTATGCAGCGCTGCCAACGTGGTGGTGTGTGATAACCGATCGAAGTTGCATCAGGCGCGGTCAATATGGAGACATGTGACCGTTACTACAATAAATGTTTATTCTGTTTTTCATGCTCAGCTCTCCAAAGCGGAAAATATTTGTCGTTTATATTTTAAAATAATAATTAATGTCGTTTATATTTTATGGTGTAACTTGCTTTTGAGTCCCCAAAATCTCAATGTTTTTTTCAATATTATTTATTGACATCAAACATAATATCCAATTTTGTTTGCGTGGCCATTACAATTATCGTTTTACTATTGAATTTCGAAACCATAAAACGTAGGTTATTTTCTTTTAGTTAATTAAGTAGGCAATTTTGTTCCAAAATATTACTTATATGTGGGTTGGTTAATTACGAGTACATTATAGATTTCCTGGTATCACTTCAGCAACTTGTGTGTTTGAAGCCAATCTGAAAATAAATAGAGAAAGAAAAAGCATTTCTTCTATTCTATTCTAAGTCTATATTCCGCCAACAACTACATACATATAATGTTGCTAAGGGAAATCAATTCACATCATGGTATTACCAAAAATTTTAATTTGTGTTTTTAACTGACCACTTACCAGGTGACCCTTCTTCATTTGCCTGCTTGTAACATAAAAAATAATTGAATAACATATTTTACGGCAAACATTTTGCATTCTTTCGCAACCCAGTTTATTGTTAAAACATTTATTCGGCATTTTAGAAGTGAATTGATTATTTCGACTCGTTAGTTTCATTGTAAAAATAGATTTATCCGGCAACGTTGTGATTGTGTTGGAATTATTGTACCGTGTACATTGAAAGTTCATTTTAGTGAATATAAACCGCGTAACATATGTACATATATATCTATCGATGGACTTGTATCGATAAAAAGTTTCGTGTGTTTTGTCAGGTTCGCTTTGAAATGTTTTTGTGACTGGTTTGGGACTACAAATGAAATAGTTCACGGGTTCCTGTTTTTTCTCTGGAGAATAAAATTCATTTATGATTTCTCATTAGATAGATAGTTTTTGATGAAAATATCACTGCGTTTCCTAATATTAAAATAACTTATGAAATAATACCGACTTTATCCTGCATTTAAATTAAGTTACGGCGAAACCTTAATGTAATTAAGCATAATTCTCCTCATAACTGAGGAGGCATACAGAATAAAATGGTTAAAAGATAAAAAAACGCATACACTCTAACACTTAGCACAAATGACACCAATAAACCCAGAACAAAAATCTATCTGTTCTCATTACTGCCGAGACCTAACCTCAACCTAGGTTAGATTGTTTTGCCAAATTTTGTATTAAATAGTGTTTTAGTTTTGCTTAGTTAAATAAATTGGACAAATTATATGATATTTATAATGAATTTTAAATCCATCAATTGAGTAAATTGGCGTCCTCGTAATTCCTTCATAACATACTTAGTAAAGACGGACGGCTGCGCTGCTAGATACCACTCTCTTGTCAGCATTATTTGTCCCTGACACTATTTTTCTTTTTTTTTAATAAAAATCGTTTATTAAAACTGAATTACCTAGATTACAATGTCCGAGATCTCTCCTGGTAAGTTTAAAGAAACCTGTAGTAGGAGAAATTTTCTATCTAAAAATTATAATTGTTTAATTTGCATGTGCATTTTTTGACTATTAACATATTGTGTTATTATTATTATTAAATAACAAAGTTTGCAAACCTGAATTATTCCAAAACCATCCCCAAAAGAATAAAACTGACATGAAGCGCCTGACAGAAATAAATAACAATGTTTTAGTCTGCATTCATTTTGTAGGCGTCACGTTTGTTTCTCGCGACTCGCTTTTGTTTGTCCTACTAATATTATAACAGTAGAAAATTTGTGAGGGTATATGGATTTTTGTTAGTGTGTTACGCAAAAACTACCAAACGAATCTGAATGAAATTTGGCACAGTAATAGAATATAGTCTTGAATAACACATAGGCAACTTTTTATCAATGTGTTGCGCGAAAGCTTGGTCCAAGATGGCGAAAATAGATCAAAAACTAAAGTCCTCAATATATTAAGGCAGTTATATGGTTGTAATATGGTAGAACCTTAAAAATATCTGCATATTCCCACAGAGAAACTTGCGTTCTAGTTTTTATGCACAATTTCAAACAGTTTGGACAACTTGTGAGAGTATAGAGCTAGATACATAGCTTTCAGTAGTAGAGACAGGAAAGTGTATTTTCTCTTTTTAGTTTGAATTTGCACATCCCATTCCGTCTGTTTAATAGACAGACTGAAACGTTCCACGTACAGCAATTTTTATGTAAATAAAGCACCTGTTTCTGGTGCCAAAATATTGTGAGTTTGTATTTAGTAGGTACCTTTTATAACACGCCTTTTTTATAAAAGCTATAGCTCAGCCAGCGGCTTCACTCGCGTGGTACGTTGATGAAAAGGAACATGTGTGTTATTCCAGACTTTGATCCATCTCTGTGCCAAATTTCATTCTGATCTGCTCAGTTGTTTTCGCGTGGGGCAGTAACAAACATTCATCCATAAATCTGTCACACCTTACAAACTTTCGCATTTATAAAATTAATACAATGTTTTATGAACTTTCCGGAATATTTATTTACTAAGTGCGCCCAACATCTTACACATCATCGCCCCTTTCCATCAGATGGGATCAACATTAGGGTTGCAAACTTTGTTTAGATATAGTATTAAAAAAAAGACCTTTGAAATATAGTACGCTTCAAAAATTATAGTACTTTATGGAAATAATAAAAAAATGTTATATTTGTAAGTAATTTTTTTTGTATATATTTTTTTGTTTCTCGCACACGCACATTACGGCAGTCGAACGAAAGGCACGAACGGTATAGTAGAGTCCCGAAATACAGTACAATACTATATAATATAGTACGGTTGGCAACCGTAATCATCATGTCAAGCATTAATTTATTCTATGTTAAAATATAATATTGGTACCTACATTAAAAATATTAAATGGAACTTTAAAATAATGTCTTAAGCAGGGACGGAAAAGACGTTGCGTCTGATGTGAGTCGCCATTTTCTTAGCTAAGATTTTAAAAACGCGTTAGTTCTTTTTCCGTGACCTTAAAATTCAGAGAGGTCGCTTAGGTCGCTCTCTTAGGAGACTCATAAATTTTAAAAAATTTCGCAGTTATCTACTTTAAATTATAAAGTACCTGGTAGCTCGAGGCTCCACTAATTCGCATTGGAGCAGCGTGGTGGAGTATACTCTAGGGTTTGTATGAGGCTCCCCTCACGGAATCTCCATTCGTGCTCAGTAGTGGGCCATGGGTTGAAGCCAGATCGATGCTGACTCGGCCGTCATCTCGAGTAAATTGTTATGACTGAAAATAAACCTACACTCAGCTAAATCAATACTCACATTCTGTGTTTTATCCTCAAATAAAAACAGATGGCACTATTTTAATGTTTTTCAAAACTTAATGAACAAACAGTTTTACGAAAGTCGTTAAAAGAATGATTAATTAACGATGACCATGATTATTCGATTCTTTGACCCAAAAAATCCTCAACTTGTATTTTTTATGGCAATATCATTTTCTAAAGCTATATATTTTTTCTACATATAGTTTATGTTGCTCATAATAAACTAAGATTTTCTTTTCATTTCAAACCAGCATCAGAAATTGAAATCTTAAAATTATCATTCCAGTTTACATTTAAAATTAAATGTAAAAATGTATTTATTTGCCTGAAAGGAATTGTTTGGAATTGTATGGAATTGCATAGAATTGGAATTTATATCGAGGCATCGGGCGTCCAATTCTAAATTAGATTTAGTCTGCTGCACTCTTTTGTGAATGCAATGTTTCAATGTGGGAATTGCCGTCAAAGTGGCGAAGAATTCGATTGAATTTATTGTTCCTTTATTGTACCATTGCAATTTGCGTAAGCCATGCGGCTTGTATTAGCTTAACCGTGGCTTAAACATCTCTCGATTTTCTCTTGGTATTATTAATTTGAAATTATATTAAGTTCCTTGACAGCCGGTTGGTATAGTGGTTAGTGTACCTGACTGTTACACCGAAGGTCGTGGGTTCGATTCGTACCCAGGTCAAACTTTTTTGTGATGAGCAGGAATGTTTGTACTGTATATCTGGGTGTAAATATTTATATAAGTGTTTATTTAAATATATATATTTATATATACATAGATTTGTATGTTTATCAGTTGTCTGACCACCATATAGGACCTACAGGCTAACGCTTAGTTCAGAGGTCAGTCGGCCGTGTGTGAGTTGTCCAAAGATATTTAAATTTATTCTTTAAAAGAACTTATTGCGAAGATTCGTGAAGATCGATGTTGAGTTTTACGCACAAATAGTACTGAACGGATTAGAATAAAATTAGCAGAGAGATAGATTAGTTTGGCATAATACATAGGCTAGTATTTTATAAATATCTGGTATACCTAGTGGTTCAATAAACTGAGATAAACAATACTGTAAATTGACTTTTTGCCGATGCTTTAAAATTTAAAAAAAATGAACTAATTTTTCAGAAATTAAATATACCGCGATCAATCGATTCCTTGGCCTAAAAACTCGTAACTTACTATTTTAATATTTATTGTATGATTCTCTGGTTAGTATGTCCTTGTAGCTGTTCACTTAACACAACAATTCTATATCTGTTAGGTTTCCTAGTGTTATAGATATTTTGGATAATTTCAATAAAGGTACGACGAAACATAACTAAAGAAACTGAGGTAATTTATTTAGCACATTATTATTCCAAAGGAGTTCATCAAACATAATTGGTACACAAAACAGTAATCCCGAGGTAGTACAATTTAAATTTGTATAATAAATGTATTGAAATTGTTCGCGAAACTCAGAAACATCTTTATGAACTGAAATAAAAGTTTTCACCATATTTTAATCGTCTCTCACTTGTTTCGGGAGTTTCGACGTGAAATATTTCTTAGAGGCAACAAAGCCAGGTAAAGAAAATTTACATATAATGTAACCGTGGCAGTCAGCTTTTTACTGTTGACCAGCGATTGCCAACCTGTGGTCCGCCACCACTTATAGTCCGCGGGCCACTTATGGTCTGCACAAAAATATAGAGCGCGGATTTTTCCTACCAATAACTGTGTTTAACAACAATACATTCTGATGATAAGTAAAAGTTGATTTATGTTGATGTTTGACGCTGATGTTTATTTAAATCTCTCCGTAGAATACTGATGCTGTACTGAAAATCAATTTATGAAACCATTAGAGTCTCTGAGTAGGAAGTAAGACTTAAAAATTTGGAAATCGATTGAAAGTAAACGATTATGCACTGAGGTGATAATTATGTACCTAATGCTGCATATGTGTAATTTCGAGTTGTAATATCATCCTACGAATTCAAGAACTTGAAGAAAATATGCAAGCCCAAAATTACATTGATGTATATTCAATTGTCTACTAAATATTTTACATATATCTATTACAAGAAAAATCCTGAGTGTTAAATTTAAAATGCACTAAATTCACATGAAACGTTTCGAATAGTTCCTATTTTTATTTTCGATTTATACAGGCTATTAACCTTGTGGTCCGTGCAAACAATAACGAAAGTGGTCCGAGTTAAGTAAAGATTGAGAACCGCCGCGTGGACCCTACTATAAGTCGACTATTAATAATGCTTGTATGTATTCTGTATCGCCCGAGTCTGACTGATTCAACTCCGACCCACAAAATGGGTCCGTTATTGATCACCACTTTTGTCCGCGGCCATTTTCCCTTAATGTACTCCAAGTAAGTTATTATAAGACATTATTGTTTTTGTCCCAAAATTAAGAGCTGGAGCGTTTTCGAGAGTGGCTTTTGGTATTATTTTACAGAACACTCAAAAAGTATAATTGTGTATTTTATTTAATAGATTTTTTGTCGTTCCGTTTGTCACAGGACTCGTCCTCTATGACCGTGAAAGCCAAAAGATTAAATTTTGTATGAAGTTATGATCTTTTATTATATAAGTTAGCGCTAGACTACGAAACCACCTGATGGTAAGTATGGTACGATGGTAAGGCGACGTATTCTTTAATAGTAAAACGCACTAACTTATGAAAAGTCTATTCATTCTTGACTTGAAGATATTTACGTCATAATCAAACGAAAATACCGTCGCGGGTAACTTTTTTTATAATTATGTATACTGCTCCTGATACTAATGTAACAAATTAGAAAAAAATAAGCAATATACATACATATATGTATTTTTTCTCAAAGAAAATTCGACAGATTTTAGAATCGAGGAATTATTTTTCTAGAATAATTGTTACTATATACTATTTTAATTATCGAACCTTCCTGTAATATTCGTAAAAAGTTCCTGGTACATCCATATGAAATTTTCATGAATCGAAGCCCGTCCTAAGAAAAACACTAAATTGGTATTTTCATAAAAATCCAATTTTGTTACTATGTCATTATTAATTATATTATAGTATATGCTTAACCCTTAATTTATTTCGGCTGAACTAAATTATTATGAGTATGTAAAATAAATATAAATATAAAACTTCTGGAAGTTCACGATTTTGTCTTCAAACCTATCTATTTACAAATCTACCAAAGAAAGGAATTTACATAGTAAATACACAAGTTAAGAAAACTCCATCTTATTTATTAGAACCTACCCACTTTGTTCACGTTAGATACCTATCTTTAAGTCATGTCGGAGGTTTTCGGGCATTCCAAATCTTCCACCTGGGTTGGCTAACCCCTCCACCAATCTGCATTGCAGCAGCGTGGTGGAGTAAACTTCAAACCTCCTCATTATGAACCTTACAGCATTCTGCTGCTCAGTAGTGGGCTATTGGTGAGATGTCACAGAGCACATTGATCCTGGATCCTAATGCGAAAGTTTATGAGGATTAATAGATTTGTTCATGGCTGGGATATTTGTTACTTTTTCCCACAAAAGTGACTAAACATATCTGAATGAACGACACAGAGATAGATTGTAGTCTGAAATAGGCTACTTTTTATCAACAAATCTCAGGGGCGAAAACTGGTTGTACAGATAATTTGAAGAGTTTGTGATAGAAATAGATCTCATCTGATTTTCCCTGTGAAGGAGGGCTTTCTTATTACAGACAGAGAGTTCAATCACTTTTATCGTAGCATTTATAGCGGAGAGAATTGAACGCCTCGCATCCCTATTTCCAGCATGAGTACCCGCTCTACCGTAAAATTATGTTAAACTTACTCTCCGTTCTATATCATTGTCATGCTCTCTATAGAATCCTAGTTTATCAGTACTATGCGAAATATTACGTCATTAAGTCGCTTATTCACAATTTATTTATGTAATAAAACTTCTATAGTATCGATTTTGGAAGCGGTGGTTTGCTGGTTAAGAATTCGCCGTCCTCCTAGGGGTATCCTGGTTCGAATTCTAGAGCGAGTAATTTTGATTTTTCGGAGTTATGTGCGTTTGTTTTAAGGATTTAAATGCCAGTCGCTATAACGGTGAAGGAAAAAAGTTTGCAAAACTCAAAAAGGGGAGTTTGCAAAACTCAAAGGTGCGGGAAGTATGCCAATCTGCACTTGGCCAGCGTGGTGAACTATGGCCTTAACCTTCTCACTCAGAGAAGGAACCCCTTCTCAATAGTGGGCCGTGATGGGATGAGATGAGTATGAATTTTTGCTGGAGTTTAAAAGGAACTAACATTTTTTTATCTAAATCTCATCTCAAACTGTTCATAAATTACACAATCCAAAATGATACATTTTTGGTCACTTGGTCAGCTATGGCCTACACCTCGCATTGTTAGTCACCCGAGCTCAACAGTGGGATAGGTACGGGTTGCAAAGACGATTATATTAATGGTATTGTACCCATTTTAATGTAACTTACTTATCCTATTCAAACAAAATGATCCAAATAGAATATGGTAAGGCGTTTCCAGTAGGTACATTAGAAATCATCATTACTGTAATGATATAGTCATAACGAGCGCATGGGTTATTTGAAGGCTCATTACCTCTCTCGTGACTGGTTAATTTAGGCTTGTATGACTCATGCTATGTGACGTCTTAATTGAGCTATTCTCATGAATTACCACTAATCTTTAGGCATAGAATTAGCCGGTTGAAGTGACTGCAAGGACCAATAATTGTTGGGGAAGACAGCATTCGAAATGCGAAATTGTGAAAAGTGTGCACATTGTGAAAAGAGACCCGAGCCTGAGCTGTAATGATGATGAACAACTGAAACAACAGCTTTATGTGCTTTAAAAAGCCCAAAAGCGCTTATGAAATGTTTGTTACTAGCGGTCACCCTATTGACTGTACCCAAAACTGTACTGTTACTTAATTTTGCCTATCACTTAACATCGACATAACCTCCAAGATACGAGCGCTTTCTCCATCGTTTATTCAACGAGTAAAAACAAGTAGGAACATGGTTTGCCGAGTGCCTGTAGAACAAGGAACATCTTGGATTCTTAATTAAAAAAGATCCTCCGGCAAAATGATTGAATGAGGACGGAGGAAGTATTAATTCAGCAATTTCTCTCGAATTTTCTCTCAGGATTGAAAAACACGAGAAAGGTATATAGGAAAACAGCACCAAGCCTTTGTCATTTTAATTCAGTTTAATGAAACAATTAACCTCTATTGAATTCGCAATACAGTGAGAATAAATAGTTCGTACAAACAATAGCATTTCGGGAAAAAACAAATACATTATCTCGCCGTTGTCAGTCGGAGCAAGTGCCGTGAAGAGATATTTTCCGGCTGGTATTTTCACCGCGAGTCGGTTTTTCAATTTATTTCCCCGTTTTAGCCGAGTGATGCCGTAATTACGGCGCCAGCCGGCGCACCGCATAATCGCCAAACTATGTTCTTTTTTTGAAAATTTGACCGTTAAATGCTGTTATAACATCGGTTTTTCTTTTTTTATAGTATCTGATATTGGTGTAGTGAAATGGAGGTATCGATGTTCTACATTCGATTTATGTATTCAAGATCTTTGAGTTGAGTTTTTGATGAGTTGCTTCGCTTCGCTTCGATGTAGCAAAGGGCCGTATTTGGTCGACGTGATTCTGTTAATCGAAATATCTTTTTTATACGTCAGCCGTTTTTAATAAAATGTGCATTAAATATGAATCTTAGTTTAGCGCAAAGCACCAGTGGAACCGCACTGACATAGGATTAGTCGTTTCTGAAATGAACGACACAAACAACAGATAAACCACCAAAGAGTGAATAGGCTTCTAAATAAGCGCGCTTTACCATCGAAGACTTCATCGCCACTTACCATCAGGTGAGGTCGAAAAAAAAAACAAAACAAAAACATAGAAAAGTTTTGCATTTGCAACGTTCATATTTTAAATTCTTTTCGTATTTCCCAAACTATAACTGTCTATCTGTTGTATATGGCAACAAACTTATTATTACGTTATTAAAAAGCATAATCTTCATTAATCATTAATTAAACTTTGGATAGATAACTGTGAGTATCTCTGAAGCCTTTTATGCTTCCCTGCATACTGGTTGTATCCTCAGCAATCGATAGTTTATACCTGCGGCCTTCGTCTGTGGTAAGCCGATCTCTTAGGTAAGTTAGTGCGCCCAACATCTTAGAAATCATCGCCACTTACCATCAGGTGGGATCTACGTCCAGCATTAATTTATTCTAGTAAAAAAATAATTCGATCCAGTTGCATGAGACATGTTCACGTCAAAACTGCGGTAGCGGGGAGACTCTTGGCAGGTGACACTTGACACTGACACTAATGACAAATAAGCCTATGACATGTATGTGTGTGTGTATGTAAGAGTGCGTGCGTGTATTTGTATTTGCAAAAATCGCATTATAGCTTTCGATGAAAATTGCAAGCGGTTTTTTGGATCAAGGAATCAATAAAACGTGTTTTAGTTTATCGATATAAATATATTATTATATTTAATTCTACTTAAAATGTTATCAGCTTCTGTTACTTCTTCTTCAAGTTACTTTAACGAGTAATAGAGTATTGTAATATCTCGTTTGTAACATCTGTTTTATAGCAACTTTTGTATACTAAATAATGGATATTATCTTTATTCATCGACCCTGTAGCCTAGTCGGTAGTGAAAGCGAAAGGTCGCAAGTTCGAATCCTAGGGCATTTATATAACACATTAATGTTTGTTTTTCGGATGTTGATAGATCAATGTTTATTCCTAGGTTTTTGTGATGTTTATTTTTGACTTCGACGCAACCTGATACAGAAATATTAGTATAGACTTTCAAATATACTTTTTAACTTTTTCACAATTTCCTGGAAGTGTTTAATATTTTTCACTTTAATATCTTGCTCTAAGGACCGAAATTCTTTTGATACTTTGACACGAGGTTGAAGATTATTTCATATAGTGTCAAACTTATTTGACGTATATGACGACTTTTTTGACGAAGGAATGGATTAAGTTGCCAGCGTCAGTGAACCCGTTCGATAACAATGTGTCTTCAAGTCAAGAGTGAATAGGCAATTATTAAATTAGTACGCCTTACCATCAGATACCACATCGCCGCTTACCATTCGATAAGATAGTGCTCAAGAACTTATTTACAGAAAGTAAAAAAAAAACAAAATACGTATTTTTACAAAATATTCTATGACACATTGTGGAACACAGGGTCGTAATATTTTTTAAGGAAATTGATTTTCGAAATGACGTCATATCTTGTTACACGTTTTATATCAGATAATATCAAGTATCCCTGGTTCTATGTTTCGGATATTAGATTTCCTGCTTTTCCATGTTCAAAGAAACATTATATATTTCACCTCACGTGACATGGCAAATGATTTTCCGGGTAACGTATACATAATATTATAAAAGCGAAAGTTTGTGGGAATGGATTTTTGTTACTCTTTCACACAAAAACTACTGAACGGATCTCGATGTAACTTGGTACAGACATAGATTGTAGTCTCAATTAACATATAGGCTATTTTTTAACACATATCACGCGTACGGAACCATGATGTGACTGAGACCGTCATGTATCGAGAAAATGATACCCATGTGTTATTCCAAATTTTAATCTATCTCTGTTGCAAATCTCATTAAGATCTATCCAGTAGTTTAAGCGTGAAGAGTAATCGAACTATTAATCCATTCATCCCTCACAAAATATTACTAGGATCGAGTCTTATACATACATTGGAAAGATATACATATATACTACATATATAACTCTGAGAAAATCTGCAAATTATATAAAATATATAATTACTTATATCTAGTCTAACATATAACAAGGTTTATTAAAGATATTTAAAAACACGAACTTTAATTATAGATCCATGAGAAAAGAAACACAAAATTTCATAGCTCTATTGTTAGCCGTTGAGGAGCACCTACCCTTGTCTGGAGCCAATCCTGAACGTAGTATCAGGCCATGGTTGTCATAAAAATGCATTGTCATCAGGATGAAAACTTTATGCAAAATTTCCCCTCCGTAGTGTAAGAATTTGTGGGTCTAATTAAGCTTGCAAGATTTGACCCGTAACAAACAAATATACTAATATACAAACATATATACCAAGTTAAATGAAAGCTTGTAATAAGCAAATACACAGAGAGATCCGTAGATATAAATATATGAGTATTTAAGTGATTCGAATGAAAGGAAAACATACAATAAGAGGAAGTTCTAGCCAAACATACAATAACAATAGAACTATAGTATGTTCCAAACAAAGCAACCGACACGCATTTATCTTTTTCTATTCCAGTGGTTATCGTAAAGCTAATACCTTAGTAAAATCTTTTGTTGGAATATCGTGACTATTGGTGATGTTCTTTTTTATATATGTATAGAGACCGGAGAGAAGAATTTTTCCCTTTTAAACACTGCTTTATGATATTGAAATAAGGTTTATTTTTTTATTTGCTTCCATTGTGAATGAATGTAGTTTAAGTATGAACCTTACATTCAACTAATTAATGTCCGGCTACTGGACACAAATCTTTCTGGAAAAAGACCTAGAGCACTCTATAACGGATTGGTGGAGGATAATGCGTATTGGAGGAAGAACCTTATTTATGCACCACATATGACCGTATATAAGTTTCCGTCCGCGACTCCGCGTGCAGTAACGAACTAAAAAGTACCTATGTTATATGTTATTTTAAATTATAATCTATTTGTTTACTAATTTACATTTATATTCATTCAGTAGTTTTTATATGAAGGAGTAACTAACATCTCACAAATCTTTGTATAACAGAAAAGTTTGCTTTAGACAAAGATAATTTCTGGTGATGACTGTTTTTTCTGGATGTGAATCGAACCCACAACCTAGGAGTCAGGTTAACTAACCATTAGAACAACAGGTCAAGCTTAATTACCGGGAGACGTGTTCAGTAGTGAGCCATTTACTGATTGAAGCCGTAAACAATTAAAAAATGTGTTTATTTCAGATCTAAAAAAAATAATGCATGTTCTTATACGTTCTACTAATATTATAAATGCCAAGTTTGTGTGGATGGATGGGTGTTTGTTACACCTACTAGCAAAAACTACTTAACAGATCCAAATAAAATTTGGTACAGAAATAGATTATTAATTTAAAATTTAGCGACCACTATAAATATTGCGGTACAATAGGCGAGCTTAATGCATAATCCATTATCTATCAGCACCAGTAGGCCAAACAGATATACACGAGAAGTGGAATTTTAAAAGGTATCACCGCTAGTCTGAAAAGTCACATAGCATGTTTTTATCAAAGTAACACAGCGGGCGAAGCCGCGGGCAGAAACTGTTTAGGTATCGTAAATCTTCCGTGTTTCAAAAGCTTAGTTACAATGAATATTCCGTGGATGCGACTAACACTACCTTTCCGCGGAAACCCATACAATCTTGCATGTTTAATTAAGCCTAAGCTCGACCCACATACACAAAAGAGTGGCTACTTATTGTAAGCCTGTTTGTTTAATTTATTCACTATACTTTCATCATCTTTGTAAATAGATTCTTATTTCTTAGCGAGTGTGGTGTTTTATGCATTTATATTTTAAAACATCGTAATATATTTTTTTTTGCATTTTGAACGATATAGAATTAGATAGGTGTACAAGATAGCTGTATTACATTTTAGTACATTAGTATTTTTAGTACATAGTTATACTGGATATAGTACATATGTATATACTTTTGTATGGACTTTTCATGTTAATTCTACTATTGTTAGCTAGTAAATATTTGGGTTTATTCTTTATTAAAAACTTATTCAAATAGGGGTTAAGGCGTGATAGTTGCCTTCTCTGGAATCCTGGTAATGTTGTTGAAAGCTAAGTACATCACTATTATAAAATAAAGTCCCCTCGCTGTGTTTGTCTGTTGGCGCTAAACTTAAAATCTATCGAACTTTTCAACAATAGATAAAGCGATTTCCAAGAAAGATTTAAGTGTGTATTTCAAGGATTTGTATAATTAATAAGAAATTCGGAAGAAATATAACATACCACTCAAGCGAAGCCGCGGGCGGGCCTTAGTGTTTTACATAGTACTACGCATTAAATCCAGAAAAAAATCTAATATTTTCCGATTTCTGGGTCCCCGCGACCCTCTGCCTCTGTCTAAGGGTTTCCTATTAAACTGACGACCATTAACACTATTGAATCACTGAATCCAGAAAATAATGATCATCAACCGTTTATTTTCTTTTAGCCAAAATGGCGCGGTTGAGCCGGCCACGATAAATTATCCATTGTGGAACTCCGAATTCAACAAGAGAGGTTTTTGTTCAATTCTTCGTCTCATCGTCAATGGGAAATTTATTGCCGCTTCTGGTGAATTCAAATATGGCCGATTATATCAGACAAGTTAAATTCTTCGCACGGTGATGTACTAAAAGTAATTCCTGCTCTACCTTTATTTTACCTTGAGAAAAGGTATTTTCCAGAGCCATTTAACGTCGCCGATAACGTGTCTCAGTGACGTAAAAATAATGACATAAATTATGTCTCCTTCAGGAAAATGTTTCCTTTTTTATGTCAATGTGTCAACAGATTGGAAAGAGGCATTTTGTTTTTTTTTTCTATATTCGGCTGTGCGAAAATATGAAGATGCCTATCAAAACAAACGATTGTTTTTATTTTCTGTTATATTATACTAAACCAATGTGTAGGTGTAGATAATGATGACATAGGCTAGTAGAAGCTCGACGAATAACCTACTGATATTAAAAACACGAAAATTCGTGAAGATTGCATGTTTGTTACTCCTTAACGCAAAAACTACTAAAGGGAATAGATTGAAATTTGGCGCAGATTGTAGTCTTGAATGACTCATAGATTTTTATTGATATGATATATGGGTGGGTATTCTACTTCAATTACAGTTAAAGCGTAGAGGCGGGTAGAAAGAGCGAAGCTCGTCAAAATAATGCGCTGAAATTGGTCGACAAATATTGCTCAATATCACAACTATCAGCCGTTGCATCCGTGGCTACTTTCTAATAAAGGGTCAATTTGTCTAATGTGTAACCAGAATCGGCCCCTGATTCTGGTTAAGTAAATTATATGGTTGTTGGCTACAGATTTCTGTCTGAAGTAATAAAAATGTTATAAAGATAAACGATGGAGATTTCCCAGATTTAATATAGGTATTCTTTATTTCCTTCATTAAAGGGAAACAAAGTAAAAGCCCATTATTTATTTAAACTTTATTGCCCACTTACATAATATATGTTAATACATATAGTGAAGCAAATGGCGAACTTAATGCATATTGCATTTTCTACCAGCTAACCATTAGGACAAAAGGAACTGCTCGAATATAAATATATATATATATATATATGTATATATAAATATAGGCATATAATAACATTAAGTTAGAAGCGGCGCTCTAGTAGGTAACCCTGTAGTTTTTTTTAATATTAACTTACTCATGGGTTTCCTTATTTCCTCGGGAAGCGCATTATTCAAAAGCATTTAGCCTGAACAGCAAAGGAGTTGGATACATATCGAGATAGATGGATGAAGATATTACTACAGTGTAATTAAGTAGCTCAGTGTCAAAAACATTTAAGAATCCCTAATAATGAGAATCATATTGGCTTGAAAATACATTTCACTAATTACAATGTTGCCTAAAAACTGTAATAATTCCCCTGCTTGAAATAAATGATTAAACGTGTACACTCATTGCAACAAAATTACTGTCCCACTACTGGGCTCGGGCCTCCACTCATAATGTAAGGGGACAAACCATAGCTCACTATACTGGCCAAGAATGAATTGGTAAATCACACGTATCCGAGAACTTTATTTGGATAGCTCAAGGTTTCATCAGGATGTTTTCCTTCACTGAAGCGGTTAACTTGTAAAACGTATTAACGTAAACGTATAACAGCACTTGTAAAAACTAAAATTTTTGAAAAGTTTCACACACTCATACTCTCGCTTACTTCCTGGGCAGCACGTAAAACACAACATCCATGACCAGAGATAAAGTTTTCACATACTAGCCACCGGATTGAACCCGGTACTTCATTAAAAACAGGGTCACAAGGCCGTCAAAGATGTAAGAAATGAACACTTCGTCTAAGCTAGACTGAAAAAAGGCTTGCTCTTCAGTAAAATAAACTTGGTCTTTTGTAGTAGCCTTATTGTTATCTTGGGAAGCGGGAAATCAGCAACGTCCACAGATTAAAAATACAATGAACCTCTGTATAATGTGCATTTGAATTTCTGAACCTTAAGTGTCTGTGCTATCTGATATATTTTTTTTAAATAACAGCGTTCTTTGAATTGAAGTTTTAATATTTTTTAATTTAATAACCAGTTTACCTTATGTTAAAAGATTATCCCAGGTTTTCTCATTCTCTACGGGCCGGCTACAACTCCTTAATGGTGTTCTACTGAACTGTCTTCTTCAGTAATTTCCGGTTGGTGGAGCATCCGCCGTCTTTTACCGCTGTGTTACCTCCATGCGATATACCAAATTTTATGCTCAACCGTTACCGTAATATTTGTGCAAAGAAATACATAAATTTTCCTACACTACTATTTTTATATTCAAAAGCTGGCATATATCGATACCATATACATTTGAGAGAAATCTGACGAGTATTGATAATAATTCTGAGTATATTGCGTGTTAATTTCAAGGGTTTTTTATAGAATCATATATCACTTTAAAATTTATTGAAAATCAAAGCAAGTACAGTGATCCTTTAAAAGCATTTGTTGCCGTCGGAGGTCGTAACGTTTCCGATACTCTATTCTACATGTTAGCGACGGCTAGTGGTTAAATTCAGACATCTCTGTTACGAGGGAAGTATTTTATTCCTGTGTCTTTTATTGACCACAATAAAATATATGGAAGTACAAAGTGAGCTTAATGCTAATGAAAAAATATATCTATTTAATGGTTAATTTGTTTTTAAACATCTATTGTTTATTCTGTTATCAATCTATGTATGTATTTATAGGCAGACAGGCCGGTTAGTCTAGTGGTTAGTGAACCTCTGACTACTACACCCGAGGTCGTGGGTTCGCTTCTCACCCAGGTCAAACTTTTCTGTGATGAGCAGGAATGTTTGTTCTGTGTGTCTGGGTGTGTAATAAAAATATCTATTTAAGTATGTATTTAAAAGTATATGTGTATGTTTATCAGTTATTTGATCACCATAGTACAATTAAGGCTTAGTTTGGGTTCAGATAGCCGTGTGTAAATTGTCCAAAGATATTTATTATTATTTATAGGCGATTAAAATTTGTCTTTATTCTCTCTCAAAGATACCACCATACCCATTTACATCAAAATCGATCCAGTACGAAAACGTATCGAAAGCGTATGCTACAGAGTTACTTTCTCATTTATCCATACTAATAATTTAAAAAAATGTATGTTTGTAATCAAAAAACTCAAAAAGTACTAATCCGATTTAAAAAAATCTTTCGCCATTAGAATGTTACATTACCAATAACTGACATAGAATATATAAATATCTCGAAAAAAATTGTATAAAACATATATAAAGATAATAAAATGATGAATCGGCGGGTGCTCGGGCGCTCGGGTGGCGGGTCGCGTGGTAAGCGGAGTGCGCGGCATATGAAAATGTATTAAATTAACCGTATCATACATTCGCAAGTACTTCACATACGGTATAGGGCAGCATTTTGACCACCACCCACCACCACGCCAACGAAGACGAAGTCGCGGGCAAAAGCTAGTAATTAATAAAAATAATGAATTTGTGTCCACAAAAGCCAATCTGTTAATCCCGTCGTGACGTGTCATAGGGCGGTCACCAGAAGTATCCAATTTGTCAATCCGGCCGTACTAAATGACCTGTCACCACCAGTAATCACTCGGTTGTCATTTGTCGCCTCTTATTTATCAACAAGGACTGTCTGTCTGTTTAAGTGGTCTTAATGAACTTTATTATGACGTATTGGGTTCAATATATTCGTCATGAATGGGCCTCGTGAATGAGTTTGGGCATGCTCCACCTTGAGCACGCTGTACCCTGTTCTAGAACAAATTGGTGAAGGGGTGGTCAGGAGTCGATGCCGCTAGAAGGCCTTCGACAAATTATAACGACTGCTATCTAAGGGATTTACAAATATTTTTTTCAAAAAATGAAAAAAATATTGAATATTCTTCTGGAAGTATATAAACCGAAACATCAAATTAAATCTTAAAATCTCTCCTTCATTCTCCATAAAGAACTCGAATCGGTACCGACGTTGCATTGGCGACTCCTGTAACCCGTGTCCGAAAGCATTAGGTCGTGAGGCCTTGATGTGACCCATGTGCTTAGGTAACGGGGTCCTAACACCAGGAGATGAAAACGCATTTTTCATCAGTCCTTCACTCAACAAAAGTGAATAAATATTTATTGATGAATTCAAAAACATGGAAAATAACATAGGCCTCAAGAAACAGCACTTTATTTATGATGATGTACATAGTTCGAGATCAGCATTAATACAGTACTGAACCGCAGTGTAATCTGAAAGTAATGTTACATAAATTTCGGATAAGCATACCCTGACATAGCGTTAGCGATAAAATATTCATTTATGGCGCTTTTGTAGCAGAGTCAAAGAAATACCTTTTGTCTTTTTAAGAGTACAATTTCTTTGAGATTTTCATGACCTTATTCAAATTCTAGTATCTTAATGTTCGATGTTAAATGGCATTAACTTATAAGCTAGATTAACTTTGAATCGAGTTAGATTTTGAATTATTTTTTTCATTATTTTTACATATTGGCTACAATCCCACCTGATGGTAAGTGGCGATTTAGTCTTAGATGGTAAAGCGCATTAACTTACAAGAAGCCTATTCACACTTGTTTTGATGTCACCTACATTATTATTTAGATTTCGTTATAATAACATGGTTAATTACTAAAATAAACAATAAAAAGTATATGGACTATACTGTTCAGAATGGTTTCAAATGTTAGGGTTATATTTCAGAACAAACAAACATATATTTACAAATTATCTGTTTTTGTTATGCTAAGTTATTTAAATGTATATTATTAGGTCGACCCTAGGTTTTAAATTTCATGTGAATCTTCCGCTATAATGGCCATTATATTTTACTAGATAATATCTTCTCCTACAAGTAGAACTATCAATATTAAACGTGGCTGAATCCAGTAAGGATCCTCAGGTACAACTAATAATGACCTATTGGTCAATCTCTTCATTGTACATCTTCACGAAATAACACCACAGGTTACTCGCTTGCATAAGGTTTAATAACGTCATAGTAGTTGTTCACAGCGAAAAGATCTACTCTGTATTTTCTATTCATTGACCGTCGGTTGCAAGATAAGTCTGTCAAGTGTCATACTTAGCGTTCCCACCGCTAGATGATACCACGTATATGATATATTATATCTATATATAATCGTTCCCCAATTTTATTTCGAGTCAGCATTAATCCTTAATAAAAACATTCATTATATAAACCCTTTTTAAAATAAGAAGAAAACATAGTCGTTGCCCACTGCGACATTGTAACTGACGCAACACGGTAACCCACCCTCGCTGGAAAGCGGAAACTGGCGCCTTTGCATATTAAATACACCAATCAGGGCTCTGAGACTCATTCCTCTGCTGCTAAATACTAAAACCCAGGAAGACCCCAGAGACCCCAGAGAAGCCAGATTAATTACCGCTCCGGGACCACCAAACAACTAAAAGAAACGACAACTTATAACTACCCTCAGGAAAACTAAACTACCCTCAACAAAAACAAAGGCTGAGGACAATATCTTCTTACGAACAAGAATTTTGTATTATAACTCTTTCGCAACAAATCTAATTTAAGCCGCGTCTTGAATATTCATTAAAATTGGAGGGTATTTGAAAAACTGTTTCAGATTGTAAGCAAAGTTGTACGGTAGGTTTTCATTTATTAATGTAGAAAGCTTTTTATATCATTATTTATTCCATTTAACTTTGCGGTGGGTATCTGTCGATACAAAGAGATTCTTTGTTCATTTTATTCGATAGTAATTGAGTTTATGTACATATTGTTAAACGTTTATTGCTGTCGTTGATGGATGCCCTGTGTCGCAGGTCGACACAAACATGATTAACCCGTGAACAAATGTTTATCTGTTTATCTGAATATAAATGTACTGAAAGTTGGACCTAGGATACCTCGCTTCACAAGCAGTATCATTACCAATATTAAATTAACAAGAACATGAAAATTCGTTTTTACATATTATAAGTGAATGCTTGACTACAATACCATCTGATGGTACGTGGCGATGCAGCCTTGAAGACATAATATTCGAGTCTTATATTATATTCGAGTGGAAATGCTGATGCTGGTAATTTATTGTAATCCTTTAGTGTCTCTCACAAGAAACGAGTACAGTGGCGAGACAGAAAACCGATACTAGGCCGAGAGAGAGAGGTGGACGATGAATATAAAAATGATAATGTTCATAGGAACCGAGTACCCGGCCTAGGGCACTCCACTGTACTCGTTCGTAAGAGAGACACATTCTCGATATTATACAAATTTAAAATAACTAAATATATATATTTAATCTGTTTGATACTAATGTGCCTGACAATACATTTAAAACCGGCATACTGTAGTTGCTTTTTTTAACGTTAAAAGGGAAAAAGTATAAAATCCTTTATTCCGAAAAATATACAGGATTTATTTTTGAAGAAGGATTTCCTGTGATCTAGTTAAATATTGAAATAAATGCCCATTGCCATCTATTAGAAACAAACTGTTTTACATACATAAATTTATTTCAAATATTTCGTTTACGATATTTAGCGAAGTACTGGTTATTATATGGCTACATCTATTAAAGAAAGAAAATAATGTTTATTCGCGGTTAACGTTACAAAAGTAAGTAAAAATAAGTATAAAAAAAAAACAAAAAATAAAATAAAAAACAGAAAAGAAACTTAAAACAAAATACATGTTACAATGTACGAGTATCAATTGTAAAATACCTGTGTTGCAGTATAAAACCACGAAATAACACGAACTCAGCAAAAGCCGCGGTAACATGCCACTGATTTTCACTTCAATCATTGATTATGATATTCACTAGGTTAATACGAACATATAAATACATAGATCGCTAGATAGCGACACTGATTTTATGTTTAGTTTTTTAAATGGTGAAAAATATGCTGCATAAAATTTATAGCAGTAACTCTTCCAATACAGTTATTTTATTCATTTTTGTATCAAATGGCTTTAACCCATGACCCACTAATGAGCATGGGTGTCTCCTCATGTCCGTAGAGTCTAGAGCATACTCCACTACGCGTCTCCAATGCGAATTGGTGTAGAAGTCAGTAGCCAACGTAAAACTCGGAAGTTATTATGCCGGCCGAAGGCTCCAACGTGCCTTAACGATTGCTATCTAACGCCAAAAATCGGCAACGACGCTTTTACGTGCTCGCCGAAGCACGGAAGCGCTCAAGAATTTTTTGCCACTACCGGTCACACATCCGTGTACTCCGCACCCGCTGTTGCTTAAATTATTCGATCACCTACAATCGAAACAAGACACCGTGTTATACTTGTACCAAATACCAATACGAAACTTTGCTGTATACACTATACATATCAATAATAGGTGTACAAAAAGAACAAAGGAATAAATGTTCCTGTTTTTAAAACAAAGAAATTAATGATCTCGGCCGCTCTCATGGCAATTATTGTTTCGCAACTTGCACTCGAAAATAAGAAAAGAGTACTTTGTAATTAAACAAAAAAGGTTTTGCTTTTAGAGCGAAGTATTTATTCTGTGGCGATTCGAGTTCAGAAATAGTCATATTTTTTGGTATTCACTTATATTAAAAATTCGAAAATAAATCTATTTTCAATGTTGGCTTTCATACCTAAAGATGGAACATTTCATACCTAAAGAAGAAACTTTCGTACCTTCAGAAGGACAAGCATAATTGCAACCTAAAACGGTTCCATTACTGGCCTCGGGCCTCTTCTTGTAGAGGGGGTAATGGCCATAGTAATATGGGGGGGTAGAGGCCATATTCCACCACGCTGGTTAAGTGCAATTAAATAATTGTAAATAATACATTTTCCAATTATTTTGGAATGTTGACCCAAGCTCAGATAACTGTTTGCGTACGTGTATTAAAATTAGAGGTAACGTGAAATTACAGTTGAGTTTATTAATAGTACGTAGTTCTGTAGTTTATTTGGGAGTAAACCTGCACACGAAACAGCAGAGCGGGTAGATAAATGTTTGTTCGTTGGTGATAGGTCTGAGCCTTGTCGAACTAGACGAGACTATAATCTATCCTTGCGCTAAATTTCATCCAGATTCGTTCAGTACTTTTTGCGTGAAAAGGTAACAGAGTCACTTTCGCATTATCAATATTAATAAGATTTTCCAATAATATCATGACACAGCTATTCTAATAAGCACAATAATCATTCAAGACCATGAATTTAAAAGCACTGAAAGTAATTCTCAGTTATTATCTTCACCTCGCAAACACGAGGCGAGAAAGAGATAGTGAGAACGAGGCAGAGAGGCAGTGGATGGAACTCATTGAGAAAAACTCCTTGTCACCCTCTCGGTGAATCCTTCAAGTTATGAGAACCTTAACATGAATCATATCATATTAAAGCACTTTTTTAAAACGTGATTTATTTATAATCCCGTTTCAGTATTTCTACGAGGACTAAAAAACCCCGCTCTTTTATATTCCAACTTTGACGCCGCTTAAGTGGGGAGATGAGGAGACATTTTATACAATCAGATTATTATAATTGATTTTAAAGCAGATGTCATTCTCTTTATACGAAAAGGACAATGGAATTGTTTTGAACGAGAATTAAGAGGCATTCGGATAGGTTAGTGACTCTATGGCTTAGTTGCTGGTGAATTGCTTGTGAGGTCCCGTCTCTATTCCTGGTCGGGGTAGAAAATTTGACAAATAAATTTTTGTTCTCGGGTATGGTGGTAAATCACTTGTGCTGGAGGTCATGAGTTCGAATCCTTGCTGGAGCAGGAATATGTGAAAAATGAATCTTTGTTGTTGCTACCCATAAAATAACGAAATTCATGTGAATTTTTTGGGCATTTATATCCAAAAAGTCGTCAATTTTAAATGTTCAAAATTAGTAAAACCAATTTAGTTTCCACCAAATAGTTAAGCGTGTTTAATTACAAAATTAGCTTTAGTACGTGGTCGTATAAACGATAAGGGTCTGGAGGTTTTAATGAATGGAATAAACTCGAAAGTTGTCGCAGTAAGGTACTGATACGGCCGCCCCTGCGTCGCATGAAGTTCGTTTATCTCGTCTAAACATAAGTAATTTAATGTGTATCAAAATAATACTCTTAAAATTGAGGAATATTTTATCTATTACGTGGCTTTAATAAAATAATTACCGTCTACACTATATTCCACTACGATGCTTCAATACGATTTAGGGAGGTCGGTTGTGATGTGAGACAGAAGTTTTAACGTCTCAGAAAGGTTTGCTTCCTGACGATAACAACCAGGACTAGCTTTACGTGCCCCCCAAGGCACGAAAGCGTTCTTATAATTTAAGCTAATAGCGGTCGTCCATCCTCCTACCTCGCTGTTACTTAACTTTATGTATCAAGAGTTGAATACAAGACGCTTGACGACGGGATCTTTTTTCGTATTATTTTTACAATGTAATGTATGTACTAATAATAAAATTGAAAAAGGGTCAATTCTGTACTTTAAGTATTTTTTGAAAATTTGGATGCATGGAGGCTTTGTTATCGATACAGAGAACAAAACATTTTTTTGAGATTTATTGTCTGTCTGTCTGTTAGAGAATCACGCAAAAACCAGCGGACAGATTAAGGTGAAACTTGGCACAGCCGTAGTTTAAAACCCAAGATTGCAAAGAAAATTTATCCCAGGAAACGACTTAGATCCCACAGGATAACAGGTTAAAATTAGTAGGGCAACTCCGAAACCAATGAACCGATTTAGATGAAATTTAGCATGCTTGTGGCTTATGTAAGGACAATAGTTTTATGATACTTTTTATCCCAGAAATCGACTTTTTTCCCGTGGGATAACAGGATCTATTTGTCTAGTGATTAGTGAACCTTACTCCTAGGCCGAAGGTCGTATTTTCGATCCCCATCCAGAATTTTTTTTCTGTTATAAACAAGAATGTCTGGGTGTAAAAAATATGTATATAAGTATTAATTTATAAATATATACATATGTTTATCGGTTACCTAATCACCATTATACAAGCAAAAATGCTTAGTTTGGGATCAGTTGGCCGTGCGTGAAATATCCTGAGATGTTTAATAATAATTCAAAGTCAAAAGTCAAATTCAAATCAATTCAAAGTCAAATCATTTATTCCATGTAGGTATTTACAATACTCTTATAAACGTCATTTTTAGAATCTACCGTTTCGGAAAGGTGCTATAATAATGAGGAGAAGAAACGGCGAAAGTAACTACTCGGCACATCTCTATTATTATGTGGTGGTTTACGCAAACCGTGTTTTTCATCCACCAGTGTGTTTACAAGTTTAATCAAGGTAAAAAAGGGACTATTGAGTTCAAGCTAAGCCAATCCATTGACCCTATTAGTATTTTGTTCACGAACTCGCCGAATATACTCGTATTTGTACATATGGAAGAAAATAGTTTCAATACCTTGTCCCTGAAAGTTGAATATTGTGTCGCATTTAGACTTTGGTGAGCAAACATAATTCGAATATTCAGAATAAGTTCAGTATGTAGACTGCGGTTTATGTTCTAGCATTTTGGGTAAAGGGGTTTTATTTATAGATTGGATTGGTACTTAAATCCCGGGCAAGTACTATCAAATCGTATATTATAATTCGAGCAATTCATGTATGTATGTATGTTTATGTAATTCTGGTCGCGGTATAAATATTGGGATAGTAATCTAATCGTAAGAACCCGAAATAGAATGAAGATTTGTTTACTGAATATTAAATGTTCGAAATTGAGATGACTCTTCAAATCTTGGTAATCCTTTACGTTCACGGATGACTTATGATGTCATCATGACCTAGAGTGCAACCCTTGAGTGTCCCACTGCTGGGCTCGGGTCTCCTCTCAAAATGTGAGGTACAAGTAGGACAAGTGTGGTATTATAGTATTGGTAGGTATGTGTGGTGGTGTGGTATTGGTAGGTATGTATGATGGTGTGGTATTGGTAGGTATTTGTGGTAGTGTGGTGTTCGTAGACTTCACATATGTTCGGAAAAATGAACATGATATGCCACATTACGTAACGTTCGCTTTTTCAGCTCTATTTTACTTTAATCTGTCTTTTTATAGAATAATCTGTTTTTTCACAATCAGTCTTTTTACAGATTAATCTGTCTTTTTACATATTAATCTGTCTCTTTATGCATTAATCTGTTTCTTCACATTACGTAATATTCCCTTTTTCAGCTCTAGTTTGCTTTAATCTGTCTTTTGTTGTTAGATCGTTGCATACTGATTGAATAAATAAAAACAGTCCGTACATATTTGTCATTCCCAACAAAATTTACCACAAAGCCATCAGAGATTTTATCTAAACTGAATTCAGCGATTCGACAAAACTCACCGTGTTTCTGGCTTCAAGAGGCCTTCGCTTGTCTTATTTCGTCCCGATCACATCGGCTAGCGTAAATATATGTCACTATTTTGATGCCAACGTTTATCTTGTATTTCAAACATCGTATTTACGTTGTTTGTTGATAGACTTTTCAAGATATATTTTCTTACGTTTACGTGACATACTTTAAAGCTATTGGAGACTTTATAGTGAATTGTTTTTCAAGTTCTTTGTCAGTTGCCGATACTTTATATACGTTACAAGTTTTTATTATTGTTGGTTCGATCTATTGATATTGATCCATTAGTTGACTTTAAAGCAACAAAGATGACAATGATGACATGAATAATGCCGACGACGACAATCACGTCACGTCGATGACAATCATAACAACATGGACTATAATGAAGGCGACAACGATAAGGATGTACAGGACAACAAGGATAACCACGACGACAACAATAATGACAACAATTATGACGACAACGATGGCAACAACATTGACAACGTCAATTACAGCAAGTCACTTTTGTCGTACACATAGCACATAAAAATTAATACAATTATAGCTATAGTCAAAGCAGAAATAAAAACAAAGCCGAGAGCTATTTATAAAGAAGTTGTTGCTACTAACCACTTCTTGGTAATTATTCCATCAAAGGAATTGAAATTTACCGGCCGCGGTTTTCTTAATATTGTTTACCGTTATAATATTGTTTGACAATTTAAGATGTAATCGTGGCGTTTTATTAATTAATGCGTTTAAATTACCTAACAGTTTTTTTTTGTAATTACGTTGGAAATTTAATTATAATCTTATCATGATCTTACTGAGAAGTATGAATATCGGTTTTGTGAAATAGAACATGTTAATGTCTTCTTGTTAAGTGTAGTTAACGGGCTTCTCCTAAGTCAGTATTGGTAGC
>DWJZ01000811.1:0-27738 GCA_018249125.1 Asbolis capucinus
TTATCGATAACAAAGCCTCCTTGCATCAAAATTTTCAATAAATACTTAACATACAGAATTGACCCCGTTACAGTTTTATTATTAGTATAGATATAATTCTGTAAACAGGGCTAGTTGGCTATGACCCTTTGGCTTGAGTCAAACCCAAACTGAGTCGTCATATTCCATCTGGATCCTTGAGAATAAGCAGATACTTTCCTAATTGACCGACAATATCTTGGATGTCTTTGGTGTTACTAAGTTTCCATGAGCGATGCTAACCACGTATCCAGTAGCTCGCCTGACCTTTTTTATACCTCACTAAAATATTTAAAAAATATTGGAGTATTCTTTAAATACAATAAAATATAACTTTAAAAAATGTACAAAGTATTTATTGATATAACGTGTGCATTACATAATTCTAGATGGACGAACTAGCAGCCCACTCTCATAAATACCGCGTCCCGATGGGGGAGAGGAGCGGCAGGCGTCTGCAGCGGATCCTGGAGCACGAGAGCAGCGGCAGCTCGCCGCCACCCGTCCTGGCCCTAACCCACATGTCTCACGTGGCCACCAGGCTGCCTGGCTGCAGTCTCAAGGAGACACAGGTACTACGTCTTGATTTAAGATCAGGTCTAGAGATCGAAGTGGCTTGAATCCTTAATGGATTAATGCAGAACTGAGCGAAAGTCTCTACCCGTACCTGAGCCTGGAGGTAGAGCCACCACGCGGCTCCAACTGTGACTGGTGAAAGCCTACGCGCGCATGTTTAACGAAGAGTTATACGACCATAGATTACTACATTTATATAGATTTATAGCTTACACCAGTTACAAATTATATTAGTAAGTAACAGATGGCGGTCAATATATGTATGTATTTCAATTTGCTGATGTTAGTAGCGCGGTCACGTACGCTGTAGATAAGGGCTTATGATCATTTTAAGTGAAGTGTGCTTCACGGCTTAAGGAAATTACTTTTATGTTAATTACTGCGCACGCCGCGCGTGACGCGTCCTTGTTAGGTTATCGCGTACAGTAACGACCTTTACGCCAGTCTGATACCTGGCTCATGAACAGTTTCCATAATCACCACGTGACTGAATAACGACCAAACTCGGAAGACTAGTGAATGGATTAAAAATATAGGAACACGGAAGCACTCCCGCCAAATCTAACCAAAACGCTGTTTGGTAATCACATTTTCTCGATTTCGGTCATTTCCGACCCCGTGAAACTTTCTTCCGGAACAAACTAACAGCTTAATTTTTAGTGACCAAGAGAGCATTGCTAAGTGACCAAAAGATTTACATGATTTCACAACATTTACAGTAGAACGCCTGTGCATTTTTGTACATGTTTTATGTTTTCGATGGATTCATTTTACGTTGCACTGTCGGTGGTTGAAATATGGTTTCCCCAGCCTCATACTTCTCTCTTCAGCCCACAGTATGACCAACACGAGATTCTTACTTGTAAAAAATATCATAATAATTTGTCAAGTTTTCATCCTACCATTTCGTTTCGAATATCCATATCAGATTACAGTTTTCTTGTTAGATTTACTTAGCCAGGACACAGACGTGACCGTTGCGACCGAAGCAGACACAAGATTTCGTCTTAGTGAAAAGGTTTATGTTCCAGATTGCGGAAATGAAGGAGCCCGAAGAATCCAACACAGTATTGGTGTCTAGTCGCCACAAAGGCAGACGACCGGGCCGGGGGCGGGACTTGTTCGTGACGGTGTCGGAGCTGCAGCTGATGGCCACCGGGACTCTACAAATATCCTGTGTTAGCACAATCCCCGAATTTAGAAGCATAGAAGATAAGTTCGCTGATCTCAGAAATAATACTGTCACAGGTAAGGTTAGATTAGGTGAGGTTAGTATTGTTAGTTTATGATGCGGTATTCTCTAAGAGAGTGAAGGGGAGCTAGGTGCTACCGTCGTCCGTGTACAGGACGAAAATTGACATCAGCTGCCTTATTGAATAACATTTAAAAGCACCAATTGGTTCTGACTTCTATTTTTATCGTCCTACTCTCATTCTTTTTTGGTAGTTTACAATGTGCAGCTGGGTCAAATAGTTTGTTTGTTTCCAGTGGACGTGATTCGACCGTCGACGTACTCGCAGGCGTCCACCAACGACACCGGCGGCTCGAGCTCGTCGCGGGCCGCAACGACACACATATCAACTTTAACGTTTTTACTAATATTAATTAATAGTTTCCAAAATGTTTGATATACATTTTATATTATACTTTAAATGCATAATTAATTTAATAATTTACTATTACTGAACGGGCTGTGATATAAATATTACACGGTCACCAGGTTGACGATTACTTTTGTTCCGTGGTGCCCCTGTGGTGGCGGTACCTAGGTGTTATTATGTATCTGTTAAAGTAGTATAAATTATTTTATTGTGAATTATCGTTAAGAGTTTTTTATTTTTCTTTTTTTTAAACATTTTAGTAAGGCTGAGTAAAGTAAAAGTGAAGCGTTGTATATTTAAAACTGCATACTCTTCAAATGTTTGGCCCACTGCTGGGCATGGCTCATAACGGAGAAGGTCTGGTCTAGAGCATACTCCACTATACTACTCCGAGCAAATTAGTGGAGAACCTCTCTCTTTAAATAATAGTTCCAGTATATATGTATATATTTACATAATGACAACCCTTTTTTTTCAATAAAAATATTTCAAATTAGCTTCACTTTGACTTTGTATCAGTAAACATTGAGCTTTGGGCAAAAACATAAAATAAAATAATTAGTTAAAAGAGATCATTGTATCGTGATATTGTGTTAATAATGATATTGAATCATTTATGTCATTTAGAGTGGCTGCGGACTACTGGACGTGGTGTTCCATCTCTAAGTTGATTCATTTAAGCGGCGCGTAAATACTAATTTTATAATAGAGTAGACCAAGTAGCAGCGATTCCGCTTCACAACCATTTGTTGCTCCGAAAGTTGTATACAAAAGAACTATATGAAAAGTATTGATACAATTATGATTACCTACTCTACGTCACGGGTCGGCAACCGTTTCTTATATGAAGGCCACAAATGTTGTAAGGATTGCGGGCCACATTTCATTTGTAGTTGTTAGAAGGATCACAAAGCTAAGTTCCGCTGCCGCATGTAGCGCGCGGGCCGCGGGTGCTGACCTCTGCTCTACATATTAGGAAGATGGATTCTATTCTATTTTCAAAATTATAGCAGCGGGGTAGATGAAATGGTTTATATCTCGATACGTTCCTCACTAGCTGCCAGTATTGTAGACGATCAGTGCATACTCTCCCTATGTATTATTGCTCCAAATCATCTCAGAAAGAAATTTTTTGTGAATTTCTAAGGAGCAACGTCTACTGCTGTTCAGATTAAAAACATAACATATTGCCCATTTAACATCTATTATATTTTTTGTTAGTTACAGTAGAGTACCGAATTGTCCTCCTTTTGTAAGCAACAACACATTTGTAACAAAAACACCTTTTATAAGGTTATAGTATAGCATGTTATCTACATAAAATTATACATAAGTATACACACTTAGGGGTGGATGCACCTTGAGCGGTGTCATAACCATGTAAGTCTGTCTCAAACATGTACTCGTATCTGTGGCATGCAGTATCTCACAGAAATATATTATCTACGCGTATAAAGCGACCGGCGAATGATCCTGTAATAACTGTTACGGAATTTATCGTTGTACTGCATGCAAAAACAAATATCCCATGTAAACTTTCTTGAAACCATTTTGACCGGTATTTCTGAAAGTATGTACTTCATTTTATAAATAATATTGTTTTAGTCATTACCGGATTATTTGCCAGAAATGTCGATAAAGGGACATTTAAAATTGGTTCTGAGTATTTCGAGAAAATTTGAGACGTTTCAATAATTCCTTCCATCCGTCCTTGTCGTAGTGAGACGTGTGTATGGTGCCGTCGGCTGTCACTCGGTAATGCTCACGACTCGTGCACCCACAGTCAGTCTAAAGAACGCTGAAGCGGTCATTTATAACGGTGCTAACATTTGTTGTAAGGCGCTATGTTAAAATCACGAACGGTGCCTGCATTTTAAAAATTCCTTTATATTTTTATAAAATTACCCGATCTAGTGTTGTCAACTTTGATGATCAAGAATTCGATGGATGGAGTTGCGACATCATCTTTTGATAAGGATTCGCAATTTAAATTTTTATTTTTTTTATTTGAATCCGTTTCTCTTATATAATAACCTTACACTTAATTACCAACAGAAGCAAGCATCAAAAATATTTAGCCCCACATTTTAGGGGTAACACCCCGATATATGGACGTTTCTTCCCACTGTCAGCTTTCTTAGACAGACTACCGACGACTACACAGCACACTAGACGACTAGAGGTACATTCGATAACCAAACATGTATCAAAGACCGCCACGAGGAGAGGACGATTGGTGCGATGGATGATGCATCGTGATTGGTCGATTAAAATTGCACCGTGTCTTCACAACTATCATTCGGTGCACGCGCGGTAACAGCAGGGCGATCGTGGATCTAGGGGCTCCCAGATCTACCTAGTAAGTCATGTAGTCGATGAGCTGCAGTGAATGGATGGGATTACATCTTGGAAGTTTCGTTAAGGTACATGAACGATGTGATTGTAGCCTGACGACGCCTGTGTAAATATGGTACGAGTGATATTATTAACCTGTAGTATAAATATCTAAATTAAATTTTCCTCGTCTGTTCACTAGGGTAAGCAATTTCAGATTTAGCTTTGGGGCATTAAGGAACATTTTCAGCGCGTTCTATTATTATTAAAGCATATAGCAGGCTGTAATGCCACCACCGGGCCGCCCTCAGCCAGGGCACCCAAGTTCTTGTCTATTACAACTATTATATTGCACACGTGTTTATCTATCAATTTTGGCTTTTCGCCTACTGTTTGTCTTGTGATGATGATGGTTTCAAAACATTAGATTTACCTGCCCTTTTTTAGGCGTGCAATTAGTTGTGAGATCTACCATCATAATTGACGTCTTTAAAAGTTAATTATTTCTTAATTCGGTGAAGGAAAACATGGTGAGAAAACAGGCACTCCGGAGATTTCCCCATCGAGTCCTCGAAAATGTGTGAAGTCTACCAATTCGCACTTGGCCAGCATGGGCTATGGCCTAGATCCTCCAAATGTGGGAGGAGGCCCGAGCCCAGTAGTGCGACATTGTTGGAGGCGACGATAATAAATGGCTTTCTATGCACAAAAAAAATCTTACGTGAATAAACCTGTATGACGAGAACACAAGAAGACATCCCCTAAGAAAAATATAAAAATAATAACAGAATGTTACTGCAATGAGAAGCGTTGGAGCAGTCTGTAGACAAATATTAATGAGGTTCATGTTGATGGTATTGCGACGACAACGATTATTAGGTGTAAATAGAAATATTACATATTTTAAATTATTAGTTCAAAGGATGTATTAGATTAATCTTATTTTTTCGTATTTATTAAATACCAAATATAAATTAAATAAATATTAAAATGAAATAAAAATATTTCTAACACATTCAGATTTATGTTAATTTAAGACTGTTCAGTATGTAATATTAATAATATAATATATTTATAGTGATAAGTAGGTGCGGAGGTACCTATTTAACATTTTGAGACGACCACTTACACGGAGATACCGACTTACTTGTTTAGTACTTACCTCGCTTATAGTCTGTAAGTACCTGCCTACCTACGACTCGTAACAAACAATCTTATATTATGAACGTTAAAATAGTATTTAATGTTATTCCGTTACTTATAAACTCCCGTTAAGTAATGTTTCGTTATATTACAATTGTCGTGCCTAGATTTTATTAAAATCGCCAAACTATGACATATCATTGCTCCTTGGGAGATCCCAAAAGCTGTAAATACCTTATATTATAATAATTTTAAGGTCCGTACTTAAGATAAGTATGTAATATTATATAAAAGTAAAGAAGCGCTCCTTATTTACTTGGGATCAAATATTTTTTAGGGATTTAGTAAACATGTTAGCGTGTAGGTACGTATGAACTTTTTTGCAACAATAATGGCTTAACTACCAGGCGTATTAAGATAGCTACTTATTCCTGGACTAGTAAATAAAACGGAGTGAATTTTATGATGAAAACATAATGTACATAGGTACACGCGGATTTAAGAATCAAGATAAATTTTTGTTAACTGTCTACTTGTAGAAGGAAGTAAATAAAGAAAAGATATAAAATGTTAGGTACCATACTCAGTGCAAATTCTATCTAGAATTTTTACCATACAAAACCGTCAAGATTGTATGGGAAAAAAACGATCAAATTTGCATCGAGTATACTGGTACAGATGTATGCTAAGGGCATTACCAACTACCAACACAACAAAATGATCTATGTGGTCATGTACGGTAGGTCTTCCACAAATTAATCTATAGATGCTAATAGTAATAATGAAAAGCGGGAATTTGTTTTTGCTTTTTTGTAATTAAAAAAAGTTTAAAAGTACGCGATCGATTTCAAAAATCTTTCTTACCTATTTATTGATTTAAACGGAGTGTACCTACTGTATATTGCGAGGCGAGGCGAGGGTAGTCACTTGTGGTTTTGTACCATAGGTAGGTAAGCTCCTACCTACATATATAAACTAATACAACTACAACATATTCCTATAAAGACTTCTTCATCCGTTTTGTTTACAAGCTCACCAAATAGAGACATTCTACATATCATTTGTTGTATAGGAGATATTAAAATACCTACAAACTTTTTGAAAAATAATCTAACAAAATTTCTATAGACATAGCAATAAGTCTCTTAAGCGATCCTATGACTACTTTTTAAATCTATCAGTCTACAATTAAATGTACCTTATAACTAGATATCAGAAAATTATTTGATTTCTGTGTAATAAAATAAGGAAATACACCAATCATACCTTTGCAGTTTTATTTTTCAACGTAAGAAACAACCCAAGAACCTATATGTAGATAGACCATTTTTTCGTCTTGATTTAAGCCATAAACACCAGTTGATGACAATATCACGGTTTCGAAACTACGCCACCAGGTCACTGCACTGCGCCGTAACCATTGAATAATCACAATACACGAGACTTGTGAAAATAAACTATTACTCACAAAAGAGTATTTACCAACATTTAAAACATTATATTTACACATTTGTTTATAACATAAGTCAAGATGAGAAAAATGCTCGGTGCAAATTCGACCTGGAATGCTTAATTACAAACAAACCATTTATTAATGATGTTATGTTGTAATGTTTTTGTGTGACTGCTACGATTATATTTATTTGTAGTTTGTGCTTGTTCTTTGCTCAATACTTAGCTTAATAACAAATTAAAGCAATATATAATAAGTTTAGTGGAAAAAACTCATTTACGTAAGTTGGTGAAAAACCTACAAAAGATTTTTTATGGCTTGTTTACATTTGTTGTGGATGGAAGTTGCACCAAGTATACATAGATATATGTATTATATACTATATCTCGAGTATATGTATTATATACTATACTATACACGAGTAGGTAGACCATAATCCGTGCGGGAATAAAATGTAATTTATCAAAAATATTTGGTACACCGAGCGGCATTTAGCGACCCGAATACTATAGGCCGTCGTACGATATTTTGGTGGCACTTATGCATTTGGTTGTGCTTGTATCAGTCGCCAAACGTCTTGTCGTTTTAAGGTTGAGGAGCCTGAGAGCCAATTCTTGCTTGGTCGACAGCTCACCGATGACACCTCTCGGCTGTGTTGCGCGAGGCTGACCATTTATCATGGGGCTCGCCTTCCCGTTTGTAGCTGTGCCCTAATTATATCCAGGCTGCTCGAGTTGATTGTAAGCGAACTCCGGGGTGAGCGTGTGGTGAAAGTGAATAGGTAACCACTAGTAAAAAAAATTATAGCCACTTTCGTGTCACAGGGCACTTAAATCCATTGGTCCCGGTCGTTCGACATCGCAACCCAAATCTTGTCCCACAGCTGGGCTCGGATCTCCGCTCACAATGTGAGGGGTATTTTCAAAACTTGCTTTAGCCACAAAATTGCCACCAATCCGCATTGTTGCGGCGACGTTGAGTATGATTTAGTTTTCCTCAGTGACGAGGTTATGATCAGTAATCGGCCGTTATTGGGTGTAAATTAATAAGTAAGTGGGAGAAAGAGCTTTTATGGAGGTACACAGCACTTGGGCCCGTAACGATGCAGGCTGGATAGCTCAATACTTATTTAAAAACAGGATTTCACTGCTATAAACACGTAAGAACCTACTTCTAGTGTTATAGCTTGGATGATCATCAGTGATATAAAATGTTAAGCAACAGCGAACACGGTCAGTCGAAGGATGGCTGACCGTTAGTGACAAAAAACTCATGAGCGTTTCCGTGCTTCAGAGGGCACCTAGCCGTCGATCACTGTTGTTTTCGTTACATAACTATCGTCCCGACGTATCGGAGGTCTTGGGCCGCGTTGACATATTTATTGGCCACTAACATCTCCACCTATCCACATCGGAGCAGAGTGGCAGAGTATGTTATAATACCTAACACTAGGAGACCAGTGCGCAGTTCTGAGCCCTTAACGAGTTAAAGGCAAATATGTAAGTATTAGGATAATTTAAAGGATACAATTCAATGCGCAACTACTAACAATGACGAGCTACAGACACGATACGGAATAAAATTATAACACTTTAATAAATTAATAACTTTATTATTAAATAATAATTCATTGCTAACCTTCTCAAGTAAGCAAATAGATGCATTTATGACAATATACACTTTCATTGCAAGCTTTAAAAATCCTTGCTTGTCGAAACTGTCATGAGCCAATGGGGAGCTAGACGAGCCTGTCGCAACTTACATGGTCGGAAACACATCGGTGCTGAGGAGTTTCATTCTTCTTTTTCCCCAATAAAGGGCGTTTCCCACGGTGGTATACTCAATAAATGTATTACAAACACCTTCATGAATACATCTATTTTGATCTGACGCCCTTGGTACTCTTGCTGTTCGGACGGCGCTCACCACAGACCATAAGGTGGCTCGTATGTCCGTTATTCGGCTATTCCATTAAAAATCAATGTTGATTTAAATTAGATTAAATTTAATGAGAAACATTAAATATATATACAATACGATATAATATTTTAAGTAACGTTGTCGACGGATACTAAAGAACCACTTATCTAGTGACGTGCAGGTGTAGACGGATCGTAGGCCAACATTATTATAAATTTATTTAAATAAAATTAAATATTGTTAATAGTAATCAATATGTTATATGTTCTCGTACCGTATATACATAATTTTTTTCACGAATCCTTACTAATGATATAAATATGAAAGTTACTTTGTTTTTATTAGTATGTTACGCTTTCACAAATTTAACCACTGAACCGATATTGATGAACATTGGTACAAAGATAAACTAGAACACGAAAAGAACATTTTACTTTTCTACTATTCATCCCGTAAAAAGTCTTGAAGTAGTTGAAATAGGGGAAGAAAGTTAGTATGTACTCGTAAATTCGTCATCGTCTAAAATGAAACTGCGAAAAATAACTTTGTATTAATGCACTTCACAATAAATAAACAAATTTGTTGTACGATTTGGCAGTTCAATCTGAGGTGGGAGAAGAAATAGCAGGTGAAGGATTATATATTTGAACTATTTTAGTATTCACTTATTTCTTTAATCTAGGCAATGTTTCATGCAATTTTTTTCAAAGTACCTAATACTGTAAAGCCACTTCTACTAGAACTATAGTAGTTATTTTCTATAAAGTACACAGAATCATAGTATTAAATCTCATATTTTTGCTACTTATCCGACAAACCCAATTCATACATACATATAGGACACTATATTAATTACAGCTATTATAAAATACATACAATAGATTATAACTTCCAAATCAAATGATTTCTTATTTAATGTCACGTAGTGGAATGTAAAAATCATTAGCAGCAATATAAGGTCAACAAGCCTTAACTTACTGCAGAATTCAATATATAATTTGGTCATTAGTAAGTACAGCATTCAATAATGCGAACGTCCTGCGTCATAACTTAAACAGATTAAATACCTGATAACATACTGTCCAATAGATACAAAACGTGAAAGGACTCATTCAAAAACAGAATGATTAATTCAGGAACAATTTTAAGTGCTTCTACATCGTGCGTTGTGCATCACTATCGGTACTTTAAAATGCGATTAATAATTTAAATTACGGTGATTTATTATCTAGCTGAAACACGATTTGGTTCGACACGACTTTGGTAGCTACAGAAGCGTTCGGAATGAGAAAGCGATCCATGTCTTTTATTAGAAGATTATCTCCATCCGGCATCCCGTATTTGAATGTTATCAATTCCGGGTGCCGTTTTTTAGCAGTAATTTTAACGATTGTCGACAGAGGTCGCCGGGAGAGTACCTTGGCCAGACCTCTCTTATTCGGTATCTCGCGGAGGATGACCAAATGAGCCTCCGTCACCACTAGATAGGAATCGAACATGTAACCATTATATAATACTTCCTGGCACGGGAAGCTGTTGACAACGTTATGTCCCTTCAGGAAAGACTGTATCTCTACAATTTCCTCCATAGAATCGGAGTGCGTTGCATCTCGCCGCCCGTCCGAATAAGAGTCGTCATCTTCGTCATTAATACTGAACACTGGCGGAACGTTTCTGTATCTATTTTCCTTTCTGTCTGTAGCAGACACGTGCCATTCGCCGTGGTTGACTGTCGAATTAGGATTAACGATGTACTCTATTAGCTTTCCTTTCATCTCCTGACTCTTCGCCTTCATGGCCGAAGACAACTTACTGAACAGCTGGATCGCCGGTATGTTATCCCTGGCCTTGTTCTTACGTAATTCGGTAATGACATTGTTATTATTTGGAGCGCAAACGACGCAGGTCAAGGTGTTGTGTTCTTCTAAACAGTCTGTCATATGTGGACCGAAATAGTCGTGTATTGCTACGAACCCGCCATCCAGCATTGAAACATGCTTGGTATTCTTTTTTAAGAAAGACGCAACGACCATATGTGCGTAACTGTCCTCCTCCGTCCTCCCCGAGCCGACGAAACATAAATGCTCCCCGGCAGCGAGAGATCCCGCTGCTAAAGCTTGTCGTTGCGCATTAAGAAGGCCTTGTACTGCTGTATTAAAGGAATTAGGCTCCTGTAACATCAGGTTGCAGTCCAAATGAAACGCAGTAGATAAGTGTCCAGCATTGTACTGTTCCGCAGGCCGACAATCAACTAAGAAAAATTTAACACTATCAACATCAGAAGCATCAACTGTGGCACTCTCGATCAACTCATGTACGGCCACAGGTAAACAAAGCGCCTGAGAATACAACTTGGAATTAATTTCCAAACCACTACCGGAGAACAATACTTCCAACACGTCCTCTCGAAATGACACCGGAGTTTTGAGTGAGTAGTAGTGAGCCAGTGAACAAAAATCAGAGACATCATTGGCTTCTAAATCAGTGGGCATCTTGCTGAGAGTTTGAATAATAGCTGTTTTATCTTCATTCTTCATTTGCAATATTTGTTCTCTTGCATTTATTATCATGATAAGACAGAGGAAGAAAATGAAAAATGGATCCGATCTCTGGAAATACAAATCCCACATGAACAAAATAACTTCTAAATTACATATTCCCGCAAACAGAGACCTCAACCAGGGCATACAATACTGCTCCAGTGTAATGCGTTTTGTGTCCAGAAATGAACATAACTCAGGATCATGATATTGTATAATGAGCCTCAATATATGAAATGGAACACCATTGGTGACACACCCATTGGGAATGTACAGTTTTATCACCTTCTCAAACAAATTGTAAGTATCAGATCTGGGTAACTTGAGGCTTAGTAAAGGGTACAATATTTCAATCCAGCCATTATTGGAGTTATATGACAAACATTTAGATTTACAATAGAATGTTATTATTGACTCAATATCAGATATGACAGATAACTTTTCATCATCATCATTGTCAAGTTTTCTGGCAAATTTTTTGACATCATCTCTAAGTTCATTTTGGTTTGTCAAATCAAATATTTCATCAAAAAGAAGCAACTGATTGCCAGTGTCGTGGCAATTGAGACAGACCAGCCAGACGTCGGGTCGGAGACTTTCAGGAATCTTCTTGCCTTTTGTTATTGTGTTTATTTCTTGTGGTGTACATCCATCGAGAAGTGCTGATTCTAATTCAATTAACCTGAAATAAGAAAAGTGATATCTTCAAATAAATTACATTGTTTATCCGACTAGAGATAACTGTACAAATCACAACTTATTGGTTTAACACATTGATAAGCTGATAAAAATTACAACTGTCTTTTTTTATCATCATTAATGTACACTCACTTGTTTTAAACTAGAATCTATTTAGAAATACTTCAACTGCTTATAACTCTCTATAAACAATATTTTATTTACATTATATTGTATTTTTTTATTAAGTTGTGAAGTAATATTAACTGATATTTATAACAGATAAATATCAGTTAATATTACTGATAATGACAAGCATCTGGCATTTTTTTTAAATATTACACCTGCATACATTTTGATAAACAATTGCCCTCACAGAGGTAAATTTAACAAAACTCGCAGTGCAAACGTGCATGACGGGTGGAAACCTCATTAGATGATGTTCTTGCCAGTTTAGTTACGGGAACTTTTCCCCTCTGTATGGTCCTTGTCTAACGTCCCTGCCCCGACCAGCTGTGCACCAAATATAGAAACAATGAAAACCAAACTAACCATGTATTGTCCTCTTCTTCTGAAGTCATTTCTTCGCGTTAAACAATAGCGAATATCGTGTAAAGCAAATTTCACGTAAGCAATCTTTCAGAACTAATTAAGAAATTTACTTCACGATAAGGAATATTGATTTATCATACGGTTCACAATAACTATGATGCTAATTAAATATAAACATCACTTATTAAATTTCAAAATGTCGCATTGGATTTTGGGAACCAAAATTTTCAAATCGAAATAAAAATAAACTAATTCACAATTTTAATTCACACAAATTAATACGTGATATTTTTGTTTTGAAAAGTCAATATGACATTGACTCAAACCACATATTGACAATTGACGGAGAGATAACTTTGACTACAGATATATTATTATGTATCTGTTACACGGACTACAGATACATTATTATTTTTCTATTAGTATGTTCATTCATACACTCGATTAATCGGAACCGGAATGACGATACCGAGGACGGGTTGTACTCGAATCAACTCGCAGTCTTTTCCACTTATTAGATATGCTAATGTAACAACTGCTAGTAAAAAAAAGTTAATTTTCGTCACGTGCCAAAGACAAGTACGTCCATCATGAACTTGACAATGACGTGATACTTTTAACAGTTTTATAATGTCATCGGTCAGGTATCTTCAATTGCACTGATTTCTACTTATACTGGACCTAATAAATTTTCGAAGTCCAGGCTATATTACATATCATGTATCTTTCTAACTACTACTATCTAAGAAATATTTCACAAATTTTATATCTTAACATTAACTTCTATGTACATTCTGGAGTCATGTAAATTTGTAAAAAAACAACATCGATTTTTCACGCTAACCAATAACACACAATTAGTTCTAAATTAAAAGGAAACTGTATCACCAAATTCAACCGATGATTGCATGTAAACCATGGTTTTATAATCTTAAACTTGCGCAAAGGCTACGTCTGTTATCATCCGTATGCGTTTAGGACATATGTGTATCAAAGAACACCTTGCAATATTGGGCATAATCAGAAATACCAAGTGTGATTGTGAGACAAAAATTTTAATCATATAATTTTTGTTTGTCCACTTCATGACCGAACTTAATTTTTTGAAACATTAATTTTGTTAAAAGTTTCTTTCCCGACCTCTGTTTCTGCCTTTTGTAAACCCTCGACCCTAATATATATAAATTGATGGCTTCATTTATTATCAACAACGGTATTAATATATAACTTATGTAAGTCTGTATGTATTCAGTTTATTTAATTTTATACTGTTTAAGCGAAATTCTTAATTATTATTATTATTTTGTTTTTCTATTTAAGCTTGTTTTTGATAATATTTGTATTAAATTTTTAGATATACTTGTATATATTTTTATACATATTTTTCACTGTATTTTCATTATACTATTCTGATGTTTCTAAATCCCGAAAGTAGGAAACCTATTTTTTAAACTTGTTTCCCGCTTTTTAACTTGTCTTTGGCTGTGCGTACATACGCCAATGCCATGAATAAGGCAAAAAAAATCTATGAAATCTATGATAATAATATTATGTTCTTTGGTTTGCCGGGCTTTACTGTTTCCTTAATTTTATTTACAATTTCAACTAACCAATCAATTTAAATGTTTCATGAATTAATCAGTTTAATTTGAGTTCTTTTTTGGTAAGATTTAACTGATTTTACTTTTTGATTGTATGTGCCCAAGGGGAAAGTTACAAGTGTTTGTTAGTTTTTCGTTATTAATTGTTGTTTTTTTTGATCGTAACATTCGTGTAGGCACAACAGGGTAGGTTCCCTGGCTGTGGCCAAAGTTCTTGAACAGTTTTGATTCAGAGGTACTTGTTTTCATATTAATAATGTTGAAATGAAATATACGGGTCACTAAGAAAACTCAAACTTTTCAACTGTCTCTTCTTTATTCTTCGCCTTTTATTGTTAATTCAGATTTTTTTCACAATTTAAGACGCACATTTATATTAATCTTCCACTCGGACGCTGTTGCATTTCACGCATACACCTCTATTGTACAATCGTCATTAAATTGATTGCTTATTGCAATAATGTATAAAACTATATCGCGAAGCTATCCAATGATTTTGATTTTTATTCTATTTATCGGCTGAGAAATACCAGTTTAGTTAAATGGCTCTCACTATAAATTCCTTCCTATAGCTTATCATTAAGTAAGCTCTTTATTTACATACTGTATATTGCCTGAAAAAAAAATTAAGTCATTATGAAATACTTCAACTTCCAATATTCTTTCCTTATAATGCAGAATACCCGAGAATGTGCCGCTCCATTCCGCATGGATGGAAATGTTCAATCATAAAGATTGAGAGCCCGGGGTAGATGATCTTTTGATGACAAGTGGACTTATGGAGCATCACATGCAAGCAGATGTTGGGCCTGGAGCCCACCTCGAAGTTGGTATCCCTTCTGGTTGTATTAAGATTTTTATTTTAAAGTGTACATTGAATAAACAATCATATAAAACTTTAAGACTTCTCAGATGTTAAGAACAACAACAGAACATCACACTGTGTCAGTAAACAACCTTACCACCTGCCGTCTTGGCCGTACCTCCTTCAAGTCAAATTAAATACTTTTAAATAAATATCATTGTGCATATTAATATAAAATTGGTTTATCAATGTTATCAAGTATATATATTTTAAATGATAAAATTTAAATGATATTCGGCCATCCTACAGTGTGTGACCTGGCACACACTACAATCTTAATAATAATCTTATTGCACATGGATGAATAAATATATATAATAATTAGTTAAGACCAATAATTTGTAACAGAAGAGTTAACTTCCTTTATATTATCTATATATAATTTTTACTGTCTAATTGAACCTTTTTCAGTCCACACGGACAAAGTTGTGGGCGGAAGCTAGTATGTTATACATTATAACAATACAAAACTGGAACATATAAAAGAACAAATTAGGATTATAAATTACTAGTTGTGGTTTAAAATATAAAAATAAAATAAAAATAATAACAGTTACCTAAGATAAACAATTTGTGCCACATTTCCATTTTTATCATAACTTTTACTAACATACTACCCGTATAACTGAATAGGTACTGAATGCAATGGTTTACATAATATGAATGTATAAACACTTTTTTTTATATATAGTTCCAGACTAAATATAAAAATAAAATGAAGTATATAAGGTCAATTTAGTTTTAGGCTTTGTGCCCATGTGTTTGCCTTATGTTATTCCATTAAGACCTGTTAAGTAGTTTTTGCGTGTAAGTGTAACAAACAACCATCCGTCCACCCCTACCAGTATGTATGTATCAATTGCTAATTTGTATTCTTCCAGGTGTGCAGAACATGTCTTGCAACAGACTGCAAGATGTTTCCAATGACATTTTCTACAGTTTTAAATGATGCATATGGAACTCTAACTGAAACCAAGGTAAATTATTTTTCAGCATATAGATTCTCTGCATTACTTTACTATTATTTATCTATGTATACTGTATTGACTTATACATATTGAATAATCAAAAGGCAAAATAACTTAATGCTAAAAGCATTCTCTGACAGTAAACCTTTAGACAGTGAGAAAACTTTGAAAGCAGTCAATAAATATAATGTTTGGATATATATATATATCGACATATAAGACATATATATACATATATCTACATATAAGACATATATATATACATACATATAAGATATTAGTTCTCATAAAATATTTTCAGAAGATGAGCGAAACCTTTTTAAAAGTAAAATTTGCTGGAAGGGAGTGCGTTCCACAGTTGCATGGCTTGCGCTACGAATGAGCTGGATAGGAAACCAGTAAAGTGAATTGGAGTAGACAAGGCTAACGTCTGAGGTGAGCGCAACACCCGCTCATGAGTATCGCACCGGAAATGGAAAAGGCATCACAGGTACTCCGGTGCAAAATTGTGAAAAACAATGGAGAAAACTGTAATAAATATCCTGTATTGCCTACGTTGACGAATCGAAAGCCACTGAAGCTGAAGATGATACGAAGAAACATGATCATATTTTCTAAGACAGAAGATAAAACGGATACAATTATTTATAAGATATCCAGTTTGTCCAGAAGAACTTCATTTAAATTGGGGTAACATACTTCAGCATAATCAATCAGGGGAAAGATGAGAGCATGCACCAGACTTACTTTTACCTTGATCAGAAGAAAGTTCCTGAGACGATTAAGAACTCTCAACTTAGCAGTGACTGAGCCACAGATATTTTTAATTTTGCCCAATCAAGCGTTGAGTCAATGTAGATACCTAAATTTTTTACATAAGACTTATGGGTGAACTATCAAATATAATAGGTGTGACGAGGTTGATATCGAGTTAAGAAAGCTTTCTGCTACCAGGACGACGGCCTGACATTTCTTCGTGTTAACTTTTAAACCGAAATCTTTGCACCATGCATTTATTACTTGCAAGTCCAAGTTAACTCAATTTATGGAGCCGTGAATTGAATCAAATTTGTCTTGCGTGTAAATTTGAAGATCATCAGCGTAAAAATGGTAAGAGCAACTAAGCCGGGAAGAGAGGAAGTTGATAACAATAGAAAACAAAAGAGGAGATAGGGTGCTACCTTGTGGCACGACAGATGCGATTTCATGCCAGTCGGATATATCACGGCCTACGCGGACAGCTTGCTGGCGATTAGTAAGTTGGTAAGTAGGAAGAAAATCATTGTAAAGGACTGAAGAAAAATTAAGATTACCAAGCATAGCAACGTGAATGTCATGATCAACCATGTTGATGGCATTAGAGAAGTCAATCAGTACACGCACAGTGACCGTTTTCATGAATAGGTCTATCATAGGTAGGTATTTCATAGGTCTGTAGTTGTCTAATTGTGCGGGGTTCGCAACCTTCGGAAGAGGAATGATATAAGCGTTACGCCATAAAGCAGGAAAGGCCCCTGACAAAAGGGAAAAGTTGATGATGTGAGTAATGACCAGTAAGACTTGTTCCAAGACGGAGAAAATCATCATGCGACTCACACCATCACAGCCTTGCTTTGGACTGAAGGGATGTTAATACTTGACGTGTATCCTCAACTTAAATAGAAGATAAAGAGACGGGTTCGTGTTGAGGTTTGGCCACGGAATTAATTTCAGCAACTGAATGTGCTCTTAAAGAAGAACAAAGGGTGGGAGCCGTGGAGAAATGAGAATTCAGGTCGTTAAGAGCAAAAAAAGTAAGGTCTTTGCCAATTGAAGACTTACCTAATCCATGAGAATTAAAAAACTTCTGTATTTCGGCCGAAGATGAATCGGAGATGTGATCAAAGAAGTACCGACGCTTCGCTGCTCTTACCATTTGAATACAGCGGTCGCGGGCAGTTTTAGCCCAAGAGCCCAATGCTCGTCGCATCTGTCACGCTTAAATTTCCTAAAAGCTTTATCGCGAGACTTAGCTAGACTAGACTCTTGTAATCCACGGAGCTGGTGGGCGCTTTAAACGAACAGCTTTGATTGGTGCATGTCTGTCGAACAGTTTGAGGATAAGGTTGGTAAAGTGAGAAATCTTATTATCCACAAGTGACGATACATACACCAACGAAAAGTCAATAGAGAGAGCATCTTCAATCAAAGTGGAAACGTCCAGTCTAACAAAACTTCTCATTAAAATTGTTTCAGATTTAGGTTTGACAATTTTTAGCTTATACGCAAGGTAAATTAAGTCATGGCGCGAGAAACCACGCGCTGACAACTGACCAAGATTAACTACTCTGCCGGAGGATAATCTGCCGAAGGAGGGCAGTAAACTACACCAAGCACTACCTATGATTGTCCCATCCGTAGTTAAAGGAACAAATATTCTGCGGAAGCTGAATATTGCGGCGAGGAAGACTTAATAATAGTATACGGTATGCTATTGCGTAAATAGATGGCAATTCTTCCACCTCTTTTGTCCACCCTGTCATTTCTGATTAGGACGTAACCAGACAGACTGTATGAAGAGGATGGGAGTGCTGCTTTGAGCCAGCTCTCAGAGATAGCATAGCCTGCACTGAACGAGAGGACGAATCGAAAGTGTCAAGCAGATCAGAATAACAGGAAGGAATGCTCTGAGGATTAAATGTTGAAGCTAACAAATTGCGCAGGTTCTTCAAAGGAATCATCACTGAAAGATAAATCATGTGGGGTATGAAACGAGTCATCAGAACACATTATAATATTCATATAAGATATCGTAAAATAAGTATAAGATATAATACAATAATAAACAATAATAATATGACTTATATAAGTAAAAGTAATATCGGATAATTTACTATTTTCAGTACATGCCAATCCCGCCAGTCTCAAAAACAGAAAATGCTATTTAAAAATAACCACTATACAAGAAGTTTATTATAGTTCAAGCGAAGCTTAAAAATAACAATACGTAATTTCTTAAAAATAAAAATATTTGACAGTTAAGACAATTACAACATGTTGACTATACTAAAACGTAAAATATATTGTAAAACAAAACAGAAGTAAATATTACCTATTAGTAACATACATAAATATAAAAAATAACATCTATAAATGCTTAGTAATCATGTAAATCATGGTAAATATAATTCATTAATTCGCATTCAAACATGGGAATAAACAAGAGTATATTTTTTATGTTTACTTATCATGAGTCACAAGACTTAAAATGTTCATAAGTACAAGTAACAAATATTAATTAATAAAGTCTTGGAGAACATGTATGGTGACTTCAAAAGAACAAGTAACAAACATAAAAATAATAATAATGTTACTCGACAGTTCCGAGACCAACATATGAATGGCAAGTTTGTCTAATTTTAGTTAAAGATATTCTTAAAGCAAGATTCCTATACATCCATCGCACACATGATTATTGAACGTATTTTATATTGAAGGCTAAAATCGTGTTGTTCAAGGAGTATAACTTTGCTTCAATAAGTACCGCTATGACAGTAACAATTACTGTCATGTCATTGTTAGTTTCAGTACGTTAGACATGAAAAATAATTGATGTAAGAGACTACGAACTTTAACTTCCCCAAAATTGCGCCACTTTAAGTGGTCCTGAGTCCTTGTGAGTCCACTGGACACTCCTTACTCACATTTTAACAGTCCTTACTCAGGAAAAATGTAATAAAGCTGGTACTGTGGGTAAATAAAATGCCATAAAATTCACATAAAAGTACATAAAATTGTTACGCCAGTGGACTGGGGAAAGGAAAGGTAGTAAGTCGGTTTGTATAGATGGTCTCTTTATTTAATAACTTACTTCAGGATAACCACATGCACCAATGTCTCTGCACTAATTTCACCACATTCGCGCACTGTACTAGCGACACAACACTCGCGTCACTACACTCACCATCCACTAATAGTACTAATTACTCCTAACTTTACTGTTCTTTCTTCTTTCCGGATTCAATTCCGAAACTAAACTGCCCGTACCGTGTCTCTGACCGGCTTCTGTCTGACACCTACTTTCAAAAGAACATTCCAAATTCAAACATTTGTTAAATTTCTTCTATTCTGCTCATAGTTATTTTTCCCTGTAATTTCCAGAATTATCATTTTCATTGTGCCTAGAGTATTCTAGACACTGTATTTTTAAATTTCACCTATTCCACTTAAACGTTTCTATTAGAATTATAAACTTTAAAAATTCTGTATAAAACTTGAGGATGAACCTCTGCTTCGTTAACAGTTGAATCTATGCGACAATATTAAGCATAAAACTTATACTAATTAACTATATTTCTAGCATTTGCCCGTGTCTTCGTCCACGTGGAATAGTTTTAATTGCTTATTGCATGGTAAAATGTTAGTACATGTAGTCCAAATTTAATGTTTCGTGGTTTTCTTTGTTCCACATCAACAAACTTCAATACAAACCTTCATCTCCTATTTCAATCATGTACAGATTGTTTTCGCCATAAGTAGCCTCTGTTATATTTATATGTAACTGCAGAGAACGAACGAAAGTAGATACAATAGTCATGGAAAAAAAATGACTTATTTAAATATTGTTCCAGATCACTGTAGAATCGATCCAATCTGTTAAAGAGCTTAATACTTCATTCAGTGGTGATTCCATTGGCAAACCAACTGGCACAAGTAATGGAGGACTAATAGAAGTAAATGAATTGTGTTATGCACAAGATGGCACGAGAGTTGAAGTTGAATTGTACAATAATATTGATGACCTTAAATCTGAAATAGATCATGCGATAGATCACAACCGTGATAATGACGACCTTAAATCTGAAATAGATAATGCGATAGATCACAACCGTGATAGTAATGAAGATACAATAAATGATGTAGCTGGTGATGATGTTAAGGTGGAAAATGATAATTTGAGCAGTGTTGAGGGTTTAAATGCTTGTACATCCAGTTCAGATGAAAATATTGTTGTAGATAATGTTGTTGCAGACAACAATGATATCATTAACGATGACGATCACAACAGCTCTATCTCGGACGACGACATTGTCGTGGATCATATTATAGCCCAGAATGATATGATCAACCGAGGAGATGTTAGTGAGTGTTCATTTGGTTCGGAGCCAGATGTGGATGTTGATTTTGTGACCATTGATAATGTTGTTAACAATGAAGTTATAACCAGTAAGAGCTTGGTGTATTCAGCTACATCCTATGAAGACTCTGTCTGTGATGTTCTAAGGATGGAACACAGTGATATCAGTAATACAACAAGTACTTTTAAAGCTAGAGAAACGGTCAGTGATTATGCAAAGCCTCATGCTGTTTACTCTGTTGGTAAGGATTCTTTTTATTATTTTTGAAGTATATAAGTATAGAAAGCAGAGTTTTAGAATTTTTGAGTGGTTGTCTGAGTGTATGTGCATGCTTATGTCAGAAATGACTGATGCGTTTTGATGTGTTGTTTTTAAAATAAGTTTATTAGTCAATTGACATATATACACAGCCCAAAATTTTCACTAACAATTTTGTATTTGTGAGCAGAACTGGTACAAAACATTTGAATTACTTGAGCAGGACGTCTGCTGGTTCAGCTTATTATAATATTATCGAAACAAATGCTTGTTTTAATCTATCGTATTGTGTAACTAGTCAAAAAAAGTTTTAGAAGCAAATGATTGGTGTTCACAGTAACTATGTTGTTCTACAGGTGAAAAGGTTCTGGCCAGCCCCTGTGTAATATTAGAGCAGGGACAGAAAGATAATATGGTCCAAGCTTCACGTGAAATGCATTTTAACAGGCGACAGACACCGGAAGCTGATGGCGGGACCGTGCCCTCCGCGGATGACACGTTAAGTTGTGACATATGTCAATATCACACTGTCAGTGTCATTCAGCTGCTGGAACACTTGAAAGCGCACGCTGCGAACCCGGATCATTGCGATGCGTGTTCCTATAAAACAAATGAGAAACGTAAACTCAGGGTGCATGTCCGGACACATTTTGATGATAAACAGTATTTTTGTAATATTTGTAAAATAAAATTTAATCATAAACAGTCACTTGCGATTCATATGAAAATACATCTTGGGAAAAAAAGCCATGTATGTGATATTTGTAAGGAAAGGTTTAGGCTGAAACGAGAACTTAGCTTACACTTAGCGACACATTCTGGCGGGCAGCTTCGCTCGTGCGATGTCTGTCAGAAAACATTTGTAAAATATTCATGTGATATTTGTAAATCATCCTTCACCGAGAAAGGTAATCTCAGAAAACATTTAATGATACATTCTGCGACGAAAACATACCCATGTGATATTTGTAAGAAACAGTTTAAACGTAAACACCAACTAGAAAGACATGTACTCATTCACAGACGACATTCAGCTGAAAAATCATATTCTTGTGTGGATTGCTACAAAACGTTTAACACAAAAAAACGCCTGCGAGACCACTCCAGAGTGCAATGTGGTAAGAGATATTTATGTGACATATGTGGAAGAGTGTTCACGAGCCAAGATCCTCTCAATTCACATATTCGTGTACATTTTGGGGAGACACCAGTTATATATGTCAAAAAGCATTCAGGACCCAAACTCGCCTGAAGTCACATTTATTAACGCATTCAGATTGAAAGTGTTTGATATTGCTTGTAATAATGATGATATGTCTGTAAGTCAACAGTGAATAGGCTTTGCTAAGTTAGTGCGCTTTACAATCGAGACCACACCGCCGCTTACTGTCAAGGCGGGATCGTGGTCAACCACTTATTTATTGTATGTAAAAAATATCTATGTCTATATGTTATGGGAAATTAGTAAATAAACGTAAATATATGTAATACTTTTTGATTATTTTTATTTTTGACCAATCTATTTTCACCGACGGCCTTTTCGCCAGTGACTCATCATGATTTAAGGCCCATAATCTCATTTATTATACACACGTGCTTTGAACCCAAACAAATGGTATTCGTACATTGTTGCAATTTGTGTTGGTCCCCAATGGATACACACACTAAACCCACTTGTGTATGCGTATCATCTATGCGCACCGCAAGCCCGGCATATCAAGGAATAAAATCGGCATGGCCAACTATAATTTTTCTGTAATTATAACACAATAAGAACAAAAAACTAACAAACCACCTTGAAAACGTTGAGTAACAGCCATTTTACTTCTTCAATTTTAACAAAAAGGTTTAAAAAATGTATAAAAATCTGGAAAATACAAAAATGGAAAAGAGGATAGTGTTGTTCAGAAATACGTTTATCTGGAATAAAATATAAATTTAAAAAAAACTTGAAATGCCTCCGACAAGCAATAGAATAAAACGATCATTGTCAACATAGTCGCAACCTATTAGATACGAATTATTTAAGATAATACACAAACTAACCATCAAATGTCGCCCAAAATTAGATGGAATTATGCCAAGTTAGTACTTGTAAAAGCTAGTGCTTTTGAATAAAAAAAGAAAATTAAAAAAAACGGTATACCCAATGAAAAGATAACAAATATTAGGAAAAACACTAATAATTTAAAAACCATTCGTCAGATGTCGCTTAAAATTAAATTAACTTACGGTACATGTACTACCTTATTAATGATGATAGTGATTAAATTCTACTATTATTCTAGAAAACGCGTTGCAACTCAAGTCAGAATTAATTGGATGATTAAAAACGGGAGGATTTAACTTACGAAAGTGGCAATCGAATGAACCAAAATAAATTATTAGATCTAAGTGTGAATGGGTTCGTGAATGAACAAATGTATGAATTTAAACAACCAGACACTGCTAAAACATTAGGAATAGGGTGGAACCCTCTGAACGACCATTTTAATTTTGCAAAATTACCATTAGAGTCAAAATCAGAACGCGCTACCAAGCGATCGCTCTTCTTGGATATTTCGAAGTTGTTCGACCCCTTGGGATGGCTGACGCCACTAAATACTACCATGAAACTGTTACTTAGAGATTGATGTGTATATGTCAAAGATAGATTGGGTTGAACCAGGTTCTATCAAATATAAGTATGATTTGAGTGGTATAATTACTGTAGAGATAAAAAGATGGCTAAAATAGAACAAACGAGACCAGATTGTCCAGTTGCATGGGTTTTGTGACGCATTAGATAAGGCCTATGCATGTGTCATTTGCTGTAGTGTGAGGGTAGGTAACCATAACACCATAACGTTAGTCGCGGCCAAGGTTAGACTCGCGGCAATGAGTAAAACCATGTCAACATCCCGCTTAGAGCTGTTAGGTGCCGTTCTGCTTTCAACCTCGTATGTATATATGCGATCACGTTTTGTAGGCAATTCTAGCTTCGCTCGACGATAATTATATAAAACAAGATTGACAAATTGTTTACACTTGTCGGCTGACTGCGAGCTGACCCCAGCGGTCATGTTGTTCACTCTTCTAAGAATAAATAAAAGATAATACGTATGTGTAAATGTCATGGCCGTACATTTATCTGTTAACAGGAAAGTACAAATCAATGTACAAATCTAACGCTAATACTACGCTAATAGTACCTATTATTATTTTTAACGTCTCTAAATACTACGGGTTAAGGATGGATGACTAATTGGAGATGTATATAAAGGTAACTCCACAGCTGACAATATTCAAACATCTAAGCAAATTGTCTTGAATCACCGGATAATACTCTCGATAGAATCCATTTTCAAATAGAAATCTGTAGGTTAAAATAGGTTTTAACGGGAGTTACGATGCTACAGATATACGACAAACATATAATACTCCTTCTTTTTACAATATTTTATCTCTAGCTACCGCCAAATATCAAACAGCTGCGCCTACTGTTGCTTGCGTTCATTTTATTTATCAGCTGTCGCTACGAGAATCAGGATCGGAAAACCAGAATGAGAAAAGAATCCTCGTCTTTGCAATATTTTAGTCACGCTGCTTTTTATTATCTTGCAACATTGTTGGGATGTCGTTGTTGCGCGTTTCCTTCTTCTCCGTACTTGCAGATGTTTCTAGAAGGCGTCTAATTTCTTTCTTGCTGCCAATGAGACTTCACCTTGAGTAAAAAATTTCATGAACGATTTTGTTTAGAACATGGAGAAATCTGTAGTCTAGCCTCAATATACGAGTATCTACGTAGATACTAATCTAGTTGGTAACTGAGTGCTAACACGTACTACATCATACGCGAATTCTCACCCACTCCTATTGTGAGGTTTGTTAGTACTTACATACCTACAAATTGCCAACAAAGAGTTTAAATGGGAGCTGTTGATAAAAGTTTACATCACTCACTGATTCATTGCTTTTGTTTGGCAATCACGTTATTTGAGTCAACTTCTTGACTTAATACATAACTGACGAATTGAGGCTTGTAGGCAATGATAGGTATATTGCATTGTATTCAAATTCTAATATCTTTGTAACTTAAAAAGTGGATAACAAAGTCTTTATAAAATCATATCTTGGTATCGTAAGTACTTTTTATTGTTACAATGGGTACATTTTTTTAATAACATAAAATTCTACTTTAAACTTATTGCTCTGACACAAACATTGTTTACACGATTTATACGAAAGAGAAAAAGGATTTAGAGGAATAAGGAATACTTACATAATAAGTTACGATTGTGAGACTATCCATATTTGGCTACAAGTTATTCCGCCTTGATTCCGGGAAGTAGGTTTAATGTAATTTTCTGAATTCTCCTATGTAATATGATTACAGCACCTGTGTATTTACTCATATGTATAAGTAAATTACATTTTTATAAGTATTGAAATTATGTGTATATTTTATGTACGTTATGCTTAAGCTTAATTAGACCCACTACCTCTAACACTATGAAGCTGAAAATTTGCATACTCTTTTAGTTTCGATGACAACACACTTTTGTGATAAGTATAACCCGACACTACACTACGCAGACAAACACGTCTGGTTGTTTGTCAGTTGAAGGTAAGTGCAACATTCCATTAGGAACATCACTAATGTGATGCCAGCTGTCGAAGTAGCAGACTAAGTTTTATTTCGAGTTGTGATACCTAGTAGCCTAGTACGTACCTATGTATATATTTAGTGCTATTTTCATTGTCTGTGCTGTTTTGTCAGTCTCACCTCCTTTGTGAGTAGGGTTGCCAACTTGTTTTTGTTTGAATATAGTATTTAAAAAAAAAGGCCATAGAAAACATAAAACGCTTCAAAAAATATACTAATTTATGGAAAGAAAAAAAAAAAGTTACATTTGTAACTCATTGTTTTTTTTAATTATATTGTTATTAATTCGCGCACACGCACATAAAGGCGCATAAATGCGTCTTAAAATATTATGAAATGTTTTTTATTCCTTTTATTGTTGCAAAATATAAACTAAGATATGTTGTACTGAAATATAGTATTTTCGCGTTCTATACATTTCTTCAACAGTATATAGTCCCGAAATCCAGTACAATACTATATAGTACGGTTGGCAACCCTATGTGTGAGTAATGTTGATCAAGGCCGATCCATTATGACAGGACTCCTAACTGAGATAACCATCTGCAATTGAAACATTTTGTGCACTAGGAAGTGTCAAAGATTTTATTTGTAGATATTTATTCAATCACTGAATAATGCTTGTGTTTTAGTGTAACACTTTTGTTTTATTTATAAAAAAACATCGAGCGCCGTTAAAAAAACATTATTGGTCTGAGTTTACAGGTTTATGGCAAAAAAATGTATAAAAAATAACGCGGTTCCAGAAGATTTTGATTATAGTGTTGCATATTACATTTTATTATACTCGTGTCAGTGTTCCCGTTCATTACAATGTAAATGTCTTCAAATCAAGAGTGAATAGGTTTTTGCTAAATTACCACCTAGACCACTCGCCGCTTACTATCAGGTGAGAACAATCTCGCATGACCACAATGTCAAGCAGTAATTTGTAGAACGTAAAAAATAAAATTGGATTAACTTTTTTATCTTTATTTATGTCTGGCCGATATTTTTCTAGCTTTATAGGGATATTATTAAGTAAACTATATACTTTTTTGACAAGTATAAATTCTGGAGAAAAGCTGCTTTACGCCCATGATATAAATATCTCAGATTGTCCTTTCCAATAAGCCCCAATACTTCCTTATTTATTTGGAATCATAGTACTAATAATAAGATTGAGCATAATGTCTTCGTACAATGATAATATTGTGTACCTACTTATAGATATAATCTTTACTTAACCCTAATTGTGTATTGAGTTGACTCGTACTCGCAAGAGGAAAATATGAGGAAAACATTTCGCAGAAATTTAAAATGCTTACACGTTAGCTCAGCAAGCCAAATGAATTAATTTAATCTAATCTAGTGGCAAGCTGCAGTCGACAATAGTGGCCTAAGATGATATTGAGTCACTCGAAATGCGGAAAGAATAGACGTCTATACTTGGTGCAACTTCGATCCGGAATAACTGTAAACAGACCTAA
>DWJZ01000812.1:0-27726 GCA_018249125.1 Asbolis capucinus
AATTTTTTATCTATTATTATTCCCAAATCTTTAATTTTGTCAACTTCTTGTAATGGCTTACCATCTATGTAATATTTAATTAATTTAATAATAAAAAAGGAGGTAAGTTTCTTTCGTAATTTATGCAGGGATTGTCAATCTTTTGGAAGACGAGTCCAGGATTTGCAGCCTCTTTTGTCGTATAATAATAATTTCAATAACGAAAAAGTAATTTTGTAAAATATCATCAATCAAATATTGATACAAAAAATTACGCTTTATTAGGTACGTTAACTATACTTATGGGTAATATTGAAACTCTGTAGGTATATTATATAACATTGGACTCGCCGGCACATGAACGAAATGTCAACTCGCCAAACGAGTCGTTGCCACTGAATGTGTTGATTAGACACACTACCTCAAAGCTGGATTTTACGTACCTAAGCCTCGTTCCTGATGACAATGCATTTTTTGACAAGCATAGCCTGATACTACATTCGGGATTGGCTCCAGACTAAGGAACTGTTCAACGGTTAATATAGTGATAAAATTTTGTATATTTGTGTTATGGATCTATAATTAAAGCTCGTTTCAAATATTTTAATAAATCTTGTTTCTATTACATTCACTAACACTGCATGAATCAACGTCATAAATAAAACTACAAAAATATTTACGAATAACTTTTTTTTAATGTCTGTTCTTAATCGAGAACAGTTTGGAATGACAATACAATATTTTGGCATTTGCTTCTTTGAACCGGAAACGAATGGTACTTATTACAATCATGGTCAAATGAGATTTAACATCACTAATCCTCACTGAAAAATATCACAGGAACCAAAATACTCCTAACAGCAATTACTACTCAGTAATACGTCAAATACGATTAATGAAAACAAATAAATACATAAAGTACATACATATATCATGAGGTGAAACTTACGATAACGTGAAGTGAAATCCATACATACTTTAACACACACACAGTTGTACTCCTAGGAGAATTAGCTACTTAATTAGGTAGATTATAATAAATAAAATAAATTAATATTCGCTAAATCTCTTGTGACCACCATTGCTATTGCCGCCCCTGCCAAAATTTGTACCCCTCCGGAATCCACCAGAGCCCCCTCGTCCACTTCCGTAGCGGTTTCTGTTCCATCCACCGCCGCCGCCGCCACAACGCTCCGCCATGGTTTGCAGCTGAGGATTCACCATCTGTATAACATACAATTATGTTAAATATACTTGTGTCAAAGTTAACAAAATACCAATAGAATAAGTTAAATAAGACTGTCACAACATCTGAGGATGGGATCCAGTTAAATATTATGTGGACACCGAAGGCATGTAGCTGTATTAATGTACCTCATACTTGCATTCATGTCACGCTATTGATAAACGTACCCATGCCAAAGGTATGAGGAATAATTATAATAAAATCAACACCAATTAAATAAATTCGTGAAAGCACTGACCTGGTTAGCTTCTTGTAGAACGTTTACAAGGTCTTTAGCTTGGCGGGAGTTTGACGGAGTAAAGAATGCATATGAGGTTCCTTTTGATTTAGACCGACCCGTCCGGCCAATCCGATGGATATAGTCTTCAGAAGAATTTGGATAATCAAAGTTTATAACATATTTGATTCCGTCAACATCTGTAATTAAAATTTGAATTAAAATTCAATACATTTAAAGCTGTGAAGTCCAAGAAAAGCTTAGAACAGATTAAATTTACAATAGTTAATACAAACAGCCATCAAAAATCTGTTGAAAACTTAGTAATGAACGAAATATAACTGAGTTATTATACCACTTAGGGTAACTCATAGCCGTATTACTTACATGAATGAGTTACAAAGAAATATGTATTACAAGTCTACATCTGCCTCTCACTTAGAACCCTGGAGTCTTGCTAAGGGCGCCAATTTGATAAATTAAGATGAGATCCATTATAAGGCTTATTCATTGCTCCCTTGAAAACTCCAATGTGGCCGAAACAGAAAACCCTTGACCTCTTGCCGATCATCTCAACCCGTGGTCAAGTTTTTCAACGATGCACTGATGTTTATTCCGTCTATGTTTGATAATGTCAATTATTGAAAAAAGTGCATCACTAGGTTTTCTTCAACTCTCAAGTGTATCCGATTGTACGGACATACCATCAAGCTTTCCGGCCGCGGGTCCAATCTCAGTGAAAGGCACATTTGAGGCACCATTAAATGACGAGTTATTGCATTCTCAGAGTGGAAATACCACTGAATCTAGCTTGTTCATCTAAAAATCCAGTGCTGAAACTTTCCCAATAATTTCGGGAAGTATTCAAATAGAACACAATAACTTTCCGCCAGTGCCTCTGAAATACAAAAAACAAACTCAAATTATAACTGAATCAATAAAAACATTGAAAAATTAATCTCAATGTTGCACAGTTGTATTAACACATACCTAGTCCTCTGGCTGCAACATCAGTTGCAACCAGTATGCTGGCACGGCCTTGCTTGAACTGATAAAGGACTTCATCCCTCTCTTGCTGAGTTTTGTCACCATGCATGCAAACAGCCGGCCAACCATAGAGCCTGATATTTCTAGTGATGTTTTCTACTTTCCGCTTGGTCTCTACAAATATTATGGTCTTTGCTCCTGGTTCTTGACTTTGTCCAATTTCTTGTAAAAGAACATTTAACCTACAAAAACAAACTAATTAGTAACATTTATCAATCACTACCTTCACAAATTCTTTAGCGATATTCAGATCTTCTTAGAGGTTATATTCTTTGGCTTATAATCAATTTTACTTTCATAAACACAAGAAATCATCATATTAAAAACAACAAATAGAAGAGATAGAAAATGCTACATACTTATTTTCTTTCTCATGCTCTTGGCAAACATCTACAATTTGCAAGATGTTATGATTAGCAGACAGTTGTAGTGATCCAATATTAATTTGCATGTAATCTCCAAGGTAATCTTCCGCTAATTTTCTAACTTCCTTGGGCCAAGTTGCAGACCACATCAGAGTTTGTCTATCAGGGCGAATCTGTTCAATAATCTTTCTTATTTGAGGTTCAAAACCCATGTCCAACATTCTGTCAGCCTCATCCAACACTAAGTATGTGCAGCGTTGCAAATTAGTTGTACCCCTCTCTAGGAAATCAATTAACCTTCCTGGAGTAGCAATAACAATCTCTACTCCTCGTTCCAAGTCACGTGCCTGCTCCCTTTTGGGTGCGCCACCAAAGACGCAAGTATTACGGACATAAGCTGCATTACCAAAATCAGTAGCAACTTGTTGAATTTGTTGGGCCAATTCCCTGGTTGGCGCAAGTACAAGTGCAATTGGTCCATCCCCTCGCCTTATTGGCTGCTGGTTATTGATATGAACAATAGCAGGAAGAATGTAGGCTAAGGTTTTTCCTGACCCAGTCTGAGCAATGCCCACCAAATTTTTTCCCGACATGGCTATCGGCCAACCCTGAGCTTGAATAGGTGTCGGTTCTTTATAGCCACTGCTTTTGATAGATTGAATAACATAATCGGGAAAGTTAGCTTCTTCAAAGTGATGTATAGAATTTGGAACTTTTACACCACTCACTGTGATTTCATGAGTATTTCTGTACTCCTCCACCTCATAGGGAGACCTGTTCAAAACAGTCTCATGTGGATTGTAAAAATCTTTGTTGAAAGGTTGTAGAGACAATGTGTCCCAATTTGGGCGTCGCATACTCTGCCTATTGCTAAATTCCTTTTTATTTCCAAACCCACCAGAGCCTCCAAATCTACCCCCCCCTCCACCTCCTCCAAACTTTGAAGCTCCATTACTGAACTTGCTTCCTCCAAATTTGGAACCACCGCTTCCACCGCGGTTATTGCTCCAATTTCCAGACCTGACAAAAAAAAAAAAATTAATATGGTATAATGGCAAAATAAGTACTATAAGTATTTATTTTTTCTTTTCTTAAATTGCGGGAAATTGGGTGTGGTGCAATTATAACCAGCCCAACTTATCACAGATGTTAAATATGGGCCATCATTTTTGAAAACTAGCAGGCAGTGACTTCACCGCAACGTCATTCTAGTCGTAACCTTTCACTTTCAACATAAAATATATCATTTTAGTAAATAATAAGCCATTATATATTCCATAAAAGTGACTCCATATTGGAACCACGATTCAAATGTTTCTAAAACAGATATCTTACACAAAAACGTGGCGCAGTCGTATGACGCATAACATACAACCATCATCCACCATAGGAAATACATATTGAGACGAGAAATGCGAAACAGGAAAATGAGCCATCTTTCCTGCTATGCCGTTAAGTACGCATGCGCAATAAATATACGCATTATGACAAAATTGCTACATTATTGATTTTTGATGATTTTACTATGTAAAATAGTAACAGGTATATTACACTGAAAGAGAATTATACCGAAACAAGATGGCCCCTGAAACGCTGATACTATTACTCTTCAAACATATTTTAGATACATGTACCTTCAGCAATAAAGAATAATGGTTAATTCAATTAATATAAATATTTCTGTGAAAACCAACACATGTTAAAAATAAGTACTACACGTTACGTTGCTGTACTATTACCAATAAATACTTCTAGAACGATAAAATCCTTGATTACTGTACCTCATTTAAGATACAATTAAATCGAAATAAGAGTACGCGAAAACGAAATCAACAACTAGAACGAAATAAAGTAATAAAATATAGCTACTTACATTTTAGATGGTTTAAACTAATCAAAGATGGCCGTGATTAAGTGGGATTAATTCTTCAATTGTAGCAGGGTCAATCTGTAATTAACAAATTTGATCGTTTCAGATATCTTCTATGGTATTTAAACAATAAAAACCACTGATAAAAATTTTTTCATTCACATATGCCTCGATATTAAGAATAATTTAGAGAAACATAAAATATTAATTAAACCAACGAGTTTTCCAAACACACGTCTCACCTTGACCACTGCTTTTGCAAAAGAGACTCGATGTGAAAGCTAGCCATGCAAAAGCAAAAAACGAAATGATGTATCGATGTTTTCAATTCATTCGTCCAAAGAATCGGAGGAAAAATAATTTCGATGCATTGCTTACGTATCTACATTATTCGATGCATCAGAGGTAGATTAAAATGTTATAATTAAGACGAATAATTGCTTCGCTTCGCTTTGGTATACCTAATGGCTGTAAACGGTTTTTTTAAGGTAGTTATATCTTTTTTTATATGTGAACCGCTTATAATAATATAGCACGCAATTTTAATTTAAATTAACAATGAACACAAAATTTCAAAATTCATTTTGAGTTCTATGTATTCCCTGCTAAAACTGTCAAGAATAACTTTTCCTTTATATCATCCATGTGCGCACAGCAACAAGTTTTTTACGTGTCTTGATGTTATTGACGTTAGTATGATTGGGTTTAAAAAAAATATTGATTATATATTTTATTCAACTATGCAACCCATAACTGTCCCACTACTTGGATCGGGTCTCCACTCACAAGCCATAGTCCACACGCTCGCCAAGTGCGGATTGGTGGACATCACACACCTCCGAGACCTTTATGGAGAACTCCTATGAGTGCAGATTTCCTTACAATGCTTTCATTTATCGTAACAAGTGATAATCATCTTCTGATACGCAGATAATTCTGAAAATTAGAGGTGCACGCCGTAGGATCTGAACCCAGAACCTCCCGTTTAAGAGACAAACGTTCTAACCACCACGCTATTACTGTTTGTCAGTCAAACATGTATAGGATATATATAATATATCTCTCTTTCAAGAAAATCATACATTATAGGCAAATTAACATATCATCATCACCATACGCTTGTCAACGTCATCATTATTATATTTCAATCTTTCATTCTCTAGCAGCAATAGTGATACGTCTGGTTATACCAATGTCCAAAAGGGGCAGTTATCACATACCATACGATTATCCTTTTGCTTGTTTACCTGCTCATAGCACTGATTTGTAATAATATAAGTTCTCTATTAATTAGCATCATATTTATGTTCGAATCATATCGAATGATAAGAAAATATCATCGATGTATTTTCGGCATCCCTATAATATACTAAGGCAATGAATGAATGGTTTATAGTAACAAACTTTGTAGTTAGTGTTACCAGATTATGTTTATTTACTATTGCTGCATTTCAGATCAAATAAAACGGCGTGGTGTTGTATTTTTACTAGAAATTGTCCTCGCTTCGCTTCGGAAAAAGATGATATGAAAACCATTCAATAATCCTTCTCGCTATATAAGCTAAAAATACGCACAATTGTGCCAAAGTGATCACTAGTTTCAGAGTTGCCATACAAATTTTAACCTGTTATACCACGGGAACAAAGCAGTTTTCTGGGATAAAAAATATCCTTTATCCGTTGCCCTTACATAAACCACAAACACGCTAAATATCATCTAAATTAGTCCATCGGTTTCGGAGTATTCATACTAATTTTAACTTGTTATCCTGCGGGAATAAATCTGTTTTTGCGATAAAGCCTATCCTATAACTATTCTCGGGTTTTAAACTTCGATTATGCTAAGCTTCATTTAATCTTCTGGTGGTTTTTTTTGCATGAAGCTTTCGAGCAGAGACGACAGACAATAAGTCCAAAAAAAATGTTTATTTCTTTATATCAATAACAAGGCCCCTCTTACATCTAAATTTTCAAATAATATTTAACGTAGAGAATAACCTTATTAAAGCGAAGCGAAAACAGTTTCTAGTTGAAATAAAAAGATAAGATGGACAATCCTATATTGAGTGACAGTCCAATCTGCCAACAAGAGTAAAGTATTCCGGGTAACCCAGATGCGGCTAAAGTGAGCACGTAATATATTATTTTTTTTTTTTGTTTTGCATGTTTTAAACTTTAATCCCGAAAAAAATCTAATACAGTAGAAAATATGTACAGCATGCAAAATACAATTGTTAAATTAATGATGAAAAAATCCTTGAATGAATGAACGTTATAAATGATTCTCTAAGTGAGCCATGTTCTTATACTCACTCTCTTATAAAAGGCCGCATTCTGAAATACTCTAGAATCACTACGCTGCAAAACATTTTAAATGGAAACAGGTACTCACGATCTCTTTATTATTATACCGATATTTCAACCCAGTTGCATGGGTCGTGGTCACGTCAGAACTTGTCATAACTGGGCTGAAATATTGGTATGATAAAAAAATTATCGTGAGTTTCCGTTTGCATAGAAAATGTTTAGCATCCACGACGATATTAATTTAAAAACATAATGTGGAGGAATAAATCAATAAAAACATAAATATTAAAAGGATAAATACGGATTAAAAACGACAAGGAGGCTTCGTAGTGTACAATAATGACATCACAGCCTACAGTACTCAGTGTATATTGGAACGCATGATTATGATAGTATGAATGAAATGAACGACTGTATCCGTTCGGTCCGCAGCTCATCGAATCGGTTGCTCGGCTATAGGCTCGGGTCAAGTCGGTTGCTATCGGGAAACTCTCGGTAACTCGCAAATAGCAAAACAGCTTGTCGTTTCAGCGATGAATTAGTGGTTATATTATTGTTATAAACTTTTTAAAATATAAACTTGGTGCAATAGTAAGAACTAAGTGTTTCGAAAGCTAAAATGGCTATGCAACCCCACAGTAAGAAAAGAGTGTGCTATTATTACGATAGTAAGTATAACAAAGTTTGTTACCCGCCACACTGCCAGAAAAACGTTTTTTCTCATTAATTATTGATGTAATCTGTTATATCGTGATAATTCTGCAAATTGAAGTGATATTAATAACAGTTATATGTAGTTTAGCACCTCGATAAGAACAAAAAAATGTCTTAAGATTTTTATTGAGTTGAGGCTCAGTGTATTTGATGGCGTCTGTATCCAAACCAGCGATGCTATTGGTCCGTTATCTTTTGTCTTGTTCTGGTAAACGCGCTACAGACTAAAACATGTCAAGCCATGAAATGAACTGAGAAACACATTGTTATAAACTTGAAAATAAAGTTTTAGATGAAAACATGTACCAAATAATGTACTTCATTTGTAGGTGACATCGGTAATTATTATTATGGACAAGGGCACCCTATGAAACCCCATCGTATACGTATGACACACAATTTGTTACTTAATTATGGTCTTTACCGGAAAATGGAGATATATGTAAGTATTCATTTTGAATATTATATATTTTTTAAATCCTTATAAACTCAGTCCCTTGCCTCCCAAAATATCAAATTACAAGTTAATAACACTCATAGCAGAAGAACAAATATATTTTGTTCCTGGCCATAAATAAACCCTTGACTCCTTACAGGGTGTTTATAAGGTCAAAATAAATATCATAAAGTTAAATAAATATGAAACCTACCCCTATATGTACATGGCACCATTATCATAGCAAATTGTAAATCATTACTGGGCTTCACCACTATTGGCCTTTAGAACTTTATGGAGAACTCCTATAGAATAGTGCAGATTTTTTCATAGTATTTTCCTTCACCGCTACTAGTGATAATTAACTTCTGATATGCACATAACTTTTAAAATTAGATGTGCTTGCCGTAGAATTTGCACCTCATTCATGAGATTATGCTAAAAATCACTGGTATTAAAAACTAATAAAAAATTATAGTTTGTTATTTGATTGCGTGTTTTTTAGTGTTTCCTTGTTAACTTGAGTAGCTTGGTGTGCCTCTGAATAATTTTGCTATTTATTTAAACATACTTTTATTTCCTACAGAGACCGCACAAAGCTACTGCGGATGAGATGACAAAGTTCCACTCAGATGACTACATCCGCTTCCTGCGTTCAATCAGGCCGGACAATATGTCTGAATATAATAAGCAAATGCAAAGATGTAAGTAAAATTTTTGTCATTTTGTTTATTCTACAAAAAATAGAATTTGGTGTTGCTTAAGCTAAAGTAATTGCCAATAAAGCAGTAAAAGGGGCTTTATATTCAATTGAATTGAATGTTTGTTTACTAATATTATTTTAGTATGTTATTCAACTTTTTCTTACATTTCCTATGTTAGTGTTTGGCTACAATCCTACCCATCATGTATTAGTACTAGCCTCTTTTCATTGCTCTCTAACTTGTTTATGTGGCTGTCCAGTTGGAAAAGTTATCATGCTATATATCCTCTCCTTATGTTTCAATTTCAAAAACTCTAGAACATGTTATTTTTATTAAGTATATAGACACAAAGCTTATGGATTTTAAGCACTCACACAATTGGAAAGAAAAAAATGTTTATTCTAATGAGTTTCGGGTGCAGTTCATTCAATTAATGAAATTAATATAATATTTTAATTTAAACTAAACATGCAATACATGAGACTACTAAATTAATAGAAACAGAAGAGCTAACTATCACTGATGTTGTCATAATTATAACAATAAAAGTAAAAAGGAAACCAAAAATAATATGTTATAATGTAAAGATGCAATTGGTGTCCAGAAAGTAACAACAATAAAAAAAAAAAATTAAACAGTTCATTACAAAGAAAATAATAATATATATAAAACAAAATTTACTGAGATGAGTAGTTCCCATACATATGTGATTATTAATGGAAAGTTAAGTATGAATATGTCACAAATATTATGATATAAATATATATAATGTATATTTATATAATATTTTTCGCTGTATATTATATTCATTATCTGTACATATTTCCAAGGTCTATTTCAATCTCTTTAATCCTTTTTAAAAATTGGTTGTGTTTTCTTAACAAATAATATTTATTTACTGATATTTATTGAAATTAGTTCAATGGTTAGTGCTTAAAAGTTGTAACAATGTTATTTGTAAACTTTTGTTGAAATTGTCAATGAGGGATTATTGTTTTTCATCATATTAATATTCAAATTTTATTACAGTTAATGTGGGTGAAGATTGTCCAGTGTTTGATGGTCTGTATGAGTTCTGCCAGCTGTCAGCGGGTGGTTCTGTTGCTGCTGCTGTGAAGCTCAATAAACAGGTGAAATTCAATTTGTAAGGTGAAAGTGATAGTCGGTACAATGTTTCGGTAAAAAAAGGATAGATCATATGTATTACATTAATAAACAAATTACTCAATTATGTACTTTTGTTGTGTAAATTATACATAACTATTTATTAGGGAGTGAGATAGAAATAACATACATGACTCTGTAAGATCTGTTAATTTTTTTTTTAACATAAACCCTAGAAAAATATGGTACTGATAAATGGCCCCTTAACAACCTTAACCGTTTCGTTCAGAGAAGAGACCCGTGCTCAATAGTGGGCCAGAATGGGTCGAGATGATGATGATGATGAAATAGCCACTTGATATTTCAATAAACTTTTGCAGGCGTCAGAAATCTGTATCAACTGGGGTGGGGGCCTCCATCACGCCAAGAAGTCAGAGGCGTCAGGTTTCTGTTACGTGAATGATATTGTCCTCGGAATATTAGAGCTGCTGAAGTATCATCAGCGAGTGCTGTATATAGATATAGATGTTCACCACGGCGACGGGGTGGAAGAGGCCTTTTACACCACAGACAGAGTCATGACGGTTTCCTTCCATAAATATGGGGAGTACTTCCCGGGAACTGGTGAGTTTGTACATTTCATTTGGTTGTAATATTATTATTTTTCATTAATGTAACCAGTCCATCAATTGATAATGCTCCATCTTTCATGCAATACATTATATCTTTGATAATAAAAATTATAGCCCATATTTTTGCTCAAGTTCAATTCTACGTCAGTACCAAATATCATATAAAGTAAGTTACTTTTGCATGTATAATATTAGTGAATATTAAATACATATATATACATATATCTTTAGACAACTCACACATAGCCATCTGACCCCAAAGTCAGCTTGTACTAAGTTGATCAGACAACTGATAAACATACATATATAGTTTTAAATATATACTTATTTACATTGCCACATAGAACAAACATTGCTGCTCATCCATCCTGACAAAAGTTTGACCTGAGTGGGAATTAAACCCACGACCTTCGTTGTAGCAGTCAGGTTCACTAATCACTAGACAACGCGGGCTGTGATAAGCGAAATGTGGTTATTGCAGGTGACTTGCGCGACATCGGCGCGGGCAAGGGCAAGTACTACGCCGTCAACATTCCGCTGCGGGACGGGATGGACGACGAGTCCTATGAGTCCATATTTGTTCCTATCATATCGAAGGTCATGGAGACCTTCCAGCCCAGTGCTGTGGTACTACAGTGTGGGGCGGACTCTCTTACAGGTAAAACATTACAAACAAATACACACACATACACACATAAAAATATGCACATATTTATGACTGGATATGCACCATTCCAGAAACAATTTTAAGTAAAATTTGTACTTTTATTAATTATTTTAATTGCTCTATAATCTTATACTTATTAATATATTATTAAAGTTAGGTTTCAATTTAAAAGGAATTAAGCAAGCTACAACATTGATTGCGCCACTCAATAGACATTGAAGTAACTATTAATGACCCTGAATCCGGCAACGATAGCAGATTGATAATACAATGTGGACAAGAGTAGAACTTGCCCAGTTAAAATAAGTATAGAAAGTAGTATAACTGCCTCTAAAGCCCTTGACTGCGTCAAAACGAATTTTTGGGACCGTTTGTTGATGCAGGCGGCGCGACGGCGGAGGGTCGCATCAACACCATTATTAGGTCGAAAAATGTTATGGTAAAAGCATCAGCGTTTTGAAAGACAAGAATAAATGGGAAAATAATAATGACATGTTTGTTCGTACCAGGTGACAGGCTGGGGTGTTTCAATTTAACCGTGCGCGGCCACGGACGCTGCGTGGAGCTCGTGAAGCGGTTCGGGCTGCCGTTCCTGCTCGTTGGAGGGGGAGGGTATGTGTTTATGATGATCTAATTTACAGAGTACTCAGGTTGAATGTTAGGTCGAAATAATTTACAAAGTTAAATTATATGTTTTTATATTTTATCGTGATGGAAAATTAATTTGTATGAATATATTTTTTATTTATTATCAAAAATAATCATTTTGAAAAAATTGTTCGGTCTGATTTCAAATATAATTAAATACAGATGTCGCTGGAATGAAAAATAACAAGTATGTTATGGTTTAACATTTTTTTATAGTTATACAATTCGCAACGTTTCGCGATGTTGGACCTACGAGACTTCGGTCGCTCTCGGCGTAGAGATCGCCAACGAGTTGCCGTACAACGATTACTTCGAGTACTTCGGCCCTGACTTCAAGCTGCACATATCACCCAGCAACATGTCCAATCAGAACACACCTGAGTACTTAGAGAAAATAAAGAACAGATTGTTTGAAAACTTAAGAATGTTGCCACACGCGCCCGGGGTACAGGTATGTATTTTAATCTATGTCGAACTGTTTCTGACCAAACATTAGAGCAATGGAAACACCGCGCGATGTACCAACCAATAGTTGTGGACAACAATATGGCGCAATTGTACTTGTCTAGAAGATTGATCGTTTTTTCCGAATCCCCGTGTGATGTCACTGTCACACTTGCAACTAGCTCCGTAAAGAAAAATATCTTAAAAATTAATAAACTATCAACAATACAAAGTGGATTGTGCAGTGAGTTTATATCTGTTCAATAAACAAAAACAAGTGTTATCTAAACATATTATAAAGATCTTGACGTAAAAAAAGAAGTTCTTTAAAATCAATAACAACAATCTACATATTATACTTTGAAATACTCAAAAATACATAAAATTGCCGAAAACAGTGCCAGTTACTAAGCTATGTGTAATCCTATTAACAAATAATACTGTTAATTGCAAATAAAAACACTTTAAATAGTGATAATAGTGAAGTGCATAATTGAAAAAAGGGTAGAAGAAAGTGCTCTCTACAAAAATACCTTCATAAATTTACTATCGTCTGAGCATTGACTCATCAAGTAAAATAACTTAACCTGACAGCGAAATTCATCGTACCGCTTAAAGGCCCGATAGCTAAGGAGCAAACGTACCAGACTGCAAGACTCCTACATCTACGCAGTACGCAAGATCGAATCCCAGCAAAAGAAAAAAAAAAAAAAAATAATAATAATAATAATTGAACATATGATATATTAACGATTTTAACTTTCTATTTTTTTTTTTTTTTAACATATACTTAAATATGGAAAATATAACAATTCGAAAAAAATTACAACGATCTGCATCAGAAACAAATATTTCGATGATTGATAAAAATTTTGACATGCTAAACTCTACTTTATTAGACACATCATCACTAAGCCTATACAGCATTACGCAGACAAGTAATCAATCTTTTGTATCTGGACTAAAAAACGAAATAACATTATTAAAGCAAAAACTTCAAAGTGCGGATGGTGAAATAGATATACTTTTAAGCGAAAATAACCAGTTAAAGAAAACTATACAAGAACAATCAAAAGAAATCAATATATTAAAGAAAATTAGCAGGGAGATTACGCCAAAGAAGCACCAGTCAACTAAAAATATCGGAAAAAATCTAACTACAATGAGAATGGCCGTCTCAAGATCGTCTCCCATACAACTGGCTAAAAGCGGCAGCATGTCTGAACAGAATCAATCATATAAAACGGAACAAAATAACTCAGACAATCACACCAGACGCCCCCTAATACACAAAGACCAGAAGGCACAACCAAATAATTCGCAAACTAATAACATAAAAAGACAAACGGGAATAAAACCAAATGAAACAATGTCCGAAAATAAAAAACGCCGAGTAATAATAATTGGAGATAACCAAGGTTATGGAATTAGACAAAAATTACATGAACTCCTGGGTTCAGAATACTCGGTTACCAGCTTCACTAAACCAAACGCCACTTTAGAAAATGTCGCAATGACAATGAAATCTGAGATATCCGCTCTAACAAAGGATGATTTTGTTGTTCTACTGGCAGGAAGCAATGATAAAAGTCCTTTTACATTTAAAACCAAACTTAATCTATGGATATCCAATGTTACTAATACAAACGTTTTAGTAGGTGAAATTCTGACCAATAAATACCTCCACGTAAAAAAACTGAATTATCATATTAAATTCACCTGCAGTATGTACGACCACGCCGTTTATACCGACTTCAACTTCAGTAGACATATACCACAGAAAAAAAATATCTCTTTAACTATAGCCAGATATTTACTGAAAGAAATCTTATGTATTACGTATAAACAGAAAACAGAACGATATCAGCTTGTTAGTCTATTGAAAAAGAATACAAATTGTAAAATACATACAAATAATAGCTCACAAACGGACGTAGACTTGGCTAACTATAACAGCTGCAATTCATGTAATAGTATTATAAATAAGAACATCCAACATGTTTGTAACTTTAACACCAACTGTAATAATGATCCTTCAAGTACTAACTCTCCGAGTAACAATAATTTATTTCGTGAATGAACACATTTATCTACGAGTACTTCATCAAAACATTAATGGACTTTTAAGCAAATCAGACCTATTGACAATCTATCTCAATAACTACGAAGAAAATGGAAAAAAAATTGACATTCTATGTATATCGGAGCATAATATGATTAGTGGAGATGAATACTATTTAAATATACCTAATTTTAATCTTGCCGCGTATTTTATGAGAAAAACTCGACACGGAGGTTGCTGCATATTGGTTAACAAAACGCTTAAATATAGAGAAATTGAAGATATAAGCAAGATGTCACAATCAGGCATAGTAGAATTTTCGGGTATCGAACTGATGGAACAGCAGCTATATATCGTCTGTATCTACAGAGCGCCTAAAACGAATCCTTTGTTGTACGAATTATTTTTTGATAAACTAAATGACATCTTAACAAAACTTTCAAAAAACAAAAATAAAATCATAATATGTGGAGACTTTAATATTGACTTTCGTGCAAAAAATGATAAGCAATGTGAAGAGTTTAAAAATCTGTTATTAAGCTTTAATTTAAAATATGAATTTCATCAACCAACCCGTCTAATTAGTAAGACATGCATAGATAACATATTTCATAACATCAAAGGGTGTAAGAGTGAACTAAAAGAACTCGCTTTGTCAGACCACACAGCACAAATACTAAAATGTCCTGTAAGAATGCTACACAATACTAAATACTGGTATACACTAAGACGCGACTATTGTTATGAGAATATACAAATATTTGTAAAATACCTCCAACAAATATCCTTTCAAGAGGTTTTTACTACAAAAGACCCCAACGTAGCATTCAACATATTTCATGAATTGTACAAACTATTCTATGATCTCTGTTTCCCAATCAAGAAATATAAAATCGCCACAAATACAAAACCTAAGTGGTTATCACGAGGTATACGAACTTGCAGTAAGAATAAACGAATGATGTTGTGGAAATATAGACACCACCCGAATGAAGAAAATAGACAAAAATACAAAGCATATTCTTCACGATTGAAAAAAATTGTAAAACATACACAGAAATCCCAGAATGATAACTACATTTTATGTGCTGAAAATAAAACTAAAGCAACGTGGAAAGTCATAAATAATGCTAAATCGATAAAACCTCAAAAAAAAGTAATAGCACTCAACATTAAAGGAAAAAATATATGTAATCCCAGTGAAATAACTGATACATTCAATGACTTCTTTATTGACTCTATTAAAAAAAATATCGGTGATTACAATAAAAACATAAAAAAAATAGACAATTTAGACAAAAGTATACTTCACTCAATGTTCATGCCTCCAACAACACCAAAAGATATATGCAACATAATAAAAACGCTAAAAAACACAAATAGTGTTGGGTTTGATGGCGTATCGACAAAAATAATCAAAGCAAGTGCACATATTATAGCTCCAATACTAAGCTACATATTTAATATGTCTATAGAGGGTGGAATTTTTCCGACTGAACTAAAAAAAGCAATTATACAACCATTACTAAAGAAGGGCGATATGACTGATATTAATAATTACAGACCAATAGCACTATTATCTATATTTTCAAAAATATTAGAAAAAGCAATATACAGTCCCCTATACAACTTCCTGGAATTAAATAACGTTTTGGTACCAGAACAATTTGGATTTAGAAAAAATACCTCAATTGACAAAGCAATTTATACATCGCTACTAACTATAATGAAAAACCTTGACGAAAAGAATGTAGCTGTAGCTCTATATATGGACATAACAAAAGCATTTGACCATGTGGACAGAGAAATACTTCTGAACAAAATGTACAAATATGGTATAAGGGGAAATGTACACGAACTCTTTAAGTCGTATCTAGAAGATAGAAAACAAAGGACAGAAATTACAAAAATCTGTCCCAAGACTAAAATCGAAATCAAATACCAATCACGGTGGAAAAATACATTATATGGAGTACCGCAAGGAAGTGTTTTGGCACCACTATTATTCTTAATCTATATTAATGACTTGACAACGGTATCTCATTACAAAATGTCCCTCTTCGCTGATGACAGCACAGTTTTGTTCACCGGAAGCAATATTAACAATTTAGAACTCGAAATTAATAAAACTTTAGAATTGATAATAAAATGGTTTAATGACCATAATCTTGAAATTAACCTGAATAAGACAAAAATAATGACCTTTGAACGAAAACCAAATGTGACTTCATACAGACCTAACGTTACTTATCTTGGGACAAAACTTGAGGATGTTAACACGATAAAATTTTTAGGGCTACACATTGATAAGCAACTAAGTTGGAAAACACATATTGAGCATGTTTGCAAAACACTCAATAAATATTCATTTATTCTCAGAAAACTAGGAAGAGTCGTTAACCATAAAACAGTAATTACTGCATACTATGGATACGTCGCAACGACACTGCGGTATGGAATCATATTCTGGGGCAATTCTACAGATAAAGACAAAGTAATGAAAGCTCAAAAGAAATGCATACGGGCGATATGCAACTTAAAAGCAAGGGAATCATGTCGACCACAATTTCTAAAGCTAAAAATACTAACAATTCCGTGTATTTATATTTTGGAATGCGCTACATTTGTGAAACGGAATCCAGAAATGTTTAAATTTTCATCAAGAGCACGCTTACAAGATACATTGAAAGCAGTTCCAAGAAACACAAGTCTGTTCGGTAAAAGTCTGTACTGCACCATGCCAAGAATTTACAACCACTTACCTAAAGAAATCCGCACCATAACAAACATCAAATTGTTTAAGAGTAAGCTCACTGAACATCTTATTAGAAAATCTTACTATAATTTTGCTGAATTCCTTAATGATAAAAATATTTTAAAAAAAAGCAAGGTCTGATCTACCAAATTGACATTTCAATTATTTCGATTGATATAACATGTATATTTAAAAATTAATATTAATTTAGTTCACTACATAGACAATATAATTGACCATATTTGTACACCACTAAGTGGTAAAATAAGCGAAAATCATTGTATGATGACACCTTATTGTAAAGCTTATTACAAATAAATGATTTGAATTTGAAACTTTGTTTATTCACGTATTAATTCGTGATACACTTTTGAATCCCAACTCTTACAGTTACGCCATACATCTGTTCGTTAGTAGAGATATAATACTATTTTTAGTGATGGATTTGCTTAGTGATAACTCCCTATAGACATTGGCTACAATAAGAGATGTAAGTAACATATTCCCAATAAAGAAGGAAGTGATAGGTCCCCGTTGAAACATCTAGAAGGCCAAAGAAGACGAAGAAAGAAGGATGTACTGCTTCTATGATAATACCTGTAAATACATAGAAATACACCAGTTTCAGTGATAGAACAAGAATAGGAAGGAGAATGATTAAAATTTGGACAGAGAAGAAGGAATAATTTATTTATTTATTATAATGCAACTACACCTTATATTACAGAACATCCCATTTCGGTAGAGTATGTAATAATGACAAAAGAAAACATTGAAATATCAGAAATTAAATAAATTTTCATAATGCCAACAACATAATAGACGACTCTAAATCTTGTAGCTAGTCATTGTAACTTTACGCAGTTATCCACAGCGAACGGTGTATTCGCTTTTAAAATAGTGAAAGAATTTAAATTTCCCTGAATCGCACGCCATCATGAAACGCAACAAGTTTCAAATGTACATATGTTACCTAGACTACCTTTACAATCCACTCAATAGGCCTGAATGTTTTCTATTTGAGCCAACAGGATACACGGCTTTAAAAGTTTTACTAAAATTGGAAACATTCAATCGTGTTTGCTTTAGAAATACTGTTTATTTAGATTGTTTGAACTTTATTGTTAAATTCACGTTAAATATTAGAAATTGTAAAACCTTGCATTTACAAATTGATGAGATAACAAATAAAAAGCAAACCGTAATTTTTTGAAACTTACGTTTGAAATTCCAGATAAAAATATCGATAAGAATAGGGTATCCAAAAAATTATTTATTTTAGATGCTGACGTAACTATAGAACATATAAAAACTGTTATACCATATAAAATCTCAATCTTATGAGATCTGAAACTTTATGGAAGATATAACTCTGTGAAGTTCCTCCGTAAGACTCTTCTACTCGTCAAGTAAGAGATAGAAATTCGTTCCAACAATGTGCCACGATTGGGACTTAACGAACCATTGAAGGAAGCTCATTCCCTCCGAGCATTGTACAGATGGTGACGATTTTAAGTCCCAACCGATTTTCGTCCTTACCACATTCGGAAATAAATATATTATATTCTAGTAAAATCAGTATACGATTCATTCGGATATAAATCAAATACAGTTTTTTGGAACGAATGGAACCGATTTGGCAAATTGCTCTCTGCTACATTTTTCGTCATTACGCTCAGATGGTGAGCAATTCGTTACTCTGATGATAGTTTTTGGAACGACGGTAATGTCTTCAATAATCGATTTGTGATTTAAGATCACAATAAGAATGGTTCTGATATTTGGCACTGATCAGATGACTTTCAAGTCAATTTTACACTTATTAAAAACTGTTATGTATTTTTTCGTACTCGTGTATATTTTGTGGTTATAAATTAAATTGTCCTCTTCATCTATTGAGGTTATACTAAAAAAAGGCATCACAAGTTGCTGGAGAACTTTTTTCCCATCTTTATCAATAGCGGTTCAACAATTCCACTGAAATAAGTTTGAAATATAATTAAGTTAGTTATACGATTATATCATATTGGTCCAAATCCACCCGTATGTTAGGTACATTAACTTCTGTTGACTTATATCGACCATCGTCCTATATGACACCCCGAAACTAAAGATTATTTTTTCTCCTCGGAACAAGCTCAGGCAGTAGAAAGCATAAATTTATTTAATGCTGTATCCAAGAAGCCTCATTTGTATAAGTTTAGTATTCTAGTAACATAAGCGAGCCGAGTACAAAAAGAGAGCCTTAAAATTCCACTTCGCGTCCATTAGTTCCCGTTTGAGAGTAATCTTGTTATTCACGTCCTATTTACTCCTAGTTAACGCAGATTCGGCGTTTACTTACAGCGCTGTGTCCCGTTAAATTGCTATTACATTTTGGGTTAGTTTATGTTACAACTATATCGGGATCTGGAGTACCTTCATTATAGTGTCTTACTGTAAAATTGTGAAGATTATACTTGGACGTATACAGATAATATCAGTGATATACATCAAAGAAGTACTCGTTCATCAACAAAGATCAATCACCGGCTCCACGATTTTGAACAGAATTTTGTTTGCCAAATTGTTTAACAACTGTTTCTGATTAGGAATACATAAGCAGGTTGGAAATGTTTTTAAAGATTTTATGTCACCTGAAAGCCTCTGATGTGGCTTAACATTTACTACTTATAATAACAACCTGCACCGACGGTTTTACATGCCCTCTAAACCATGATAGCATTTAACCCCCGCTACCGACTACACTCCCTGTTGCTTAACTTGGTTTATAACTAAGGATCAACACAATTCGATTCTGAACGTTTCAGCTATCGTTTAAGTTATTTCTTCAATATTGCAAGTTTCATCGGAAATTCGAATATTCTTGTTTGGTATTTTGTATTCCATGGAAGGAGTCCGTTTCATTCTGCTCACGCCTCGGTACTAGTTTATCATTTATTGTAAACTTGAAATCCTTTCTGAGACCGTTTATATCCATTTTAGACTTCATCGTTTCCTATGTTAGGTTGTATTACTTTATATTTTGTAATTCAATGTTTACTGGCTAAACCTGGTCACGTTGCTTAAAATTATCGTTACATAAAATAAAGACATTATCACGCGAATCATTTATTTATTTACACACAAGAGTTAGAAGTAATGATGATCGAAATAAGAGTACTGCTTATTTGAATCATAATTATTTTTTACCCATCAATTTTGGGTAAATTTTTTAGCCTATTTTTTACTGAAACGAAAACAATTTAAAATTCATAAAGCAATAAGATTTGTCTTCTTGTATGTTTAGCATTAAAATATGTATTCACCTAAGCAAAATTAATTGAGAATCTGCGTCTACATTTCTATAAAGCAATGATCTTCACCACTATAATGAGGACCAAAAAAAATTGATTACGAAAGACCTGGTATGAAATTGCGTATTGAAGTTCCTTGCTTCAATTTCCACAAATTTACCACCCTTTTCTATTACAGTGTAGGGTTAGATCGCTAACGATACAGCGCCATTTCTTAGCGTAGTATTATACTGATCAAAGCTCTACGGCAGTACCACGACGCAATATGGTATAGCGCTCTCTTTCTATTTTAGGTCGATGGTAAGGGATGGAATTCTCCAGAATTAACGTTGTCAATCAGTCACTATTAGTGGTTTATAAAGAAGGTTAATCGGAATAAAGATAGGTAGAGATATCAATCAGGATGAATTATAAGATAGAAATATCTTACACCACAAATTCTCCACAAGTCCTTTGCGTCTTGTATCTTTATCTGTTAAAACAATAAACAGTTTTAGCAATATGAATTCATGTAGAGTTCTTTTTTCTCTCATAACTTATTTGGTTTGTTTAGTTGAGTCATAAATGGTGAAAATTGGTCAAGTGTGACTCTGAGTATTCTCCTCATATTAGGGAGACCTAGAGCAATCTCCACCATGTTGCTCCAATGTGGATTGGTGGAGAGGATTGGCCAACCCAAGTGTTGGAATTTTTTAAGTCATCCGAAGGCCTCCAACACAGCTTATCAACTGCTATCTAAACATATATTAAGACGGGTCAGCTTTACATGAAATCCGAAGCACGGAAGCACTCATAAAATTTTTGCCACTAGCGGTCAGCCAACTTCTTACCAACCGCGTCCGTTATTGCTTAATTTTTTTGATTACTAACGATCGCGTTAAAGGGTCGCAGTGAACCCCACATCTGTCCCACTACTGGGCTCGGATCTCCACTCACAATATGACGGTGCAAAGCACCACGCTAGCCAAGTTATTGGTGGACACGGACATACCAACACACATTATAAACAACGAAAAAATCATCTGTTTCGACCATTTCTTGTGATCTCTAAAACGGGTACGATTCTAACTAACCGTTCAAACGAATGTATGGAATGGAAGATCTAGCGAAACTGTACCGATTCTAAACTCACAACAAAACACTGAAACATAAAATAAACTACATTTTCTGATTTACAACAACATAGTTTTCAAAACAAATCATGTCGAGCACAAACCATTCTCATTAGTTAAATTACAGGACCTGATTTTACAAAAGCATTTCCAAATGACCGCAGCGTTGTAGCGCGGGTAATGTCTAATCTGTATTAATGGATATAGGGTTAACCCATAGAGTAAACTGCTATTAGAAGTGACCATATTTCAACGCTAAACTTAAGGTCATCTTGTCTATAGTATTAAATTATTAAGAAGAAAGATTTTGTTGTTTGTTTGTTGGAAGCGAATAGGCTCTGAGGCTACTGGACCGATTTGAAAAATTCTTTCACCATCAGAATCACACATAATCCCTAATCACAGGTATAAAATATTTTCGAATGCGTCCACATGAAAATTTCAATCAAAGCCAAATTTCATTAAATCAGGTGGGTATTAAAGATACACTTATGAACATCAACATTTATTTGAATCTACCACCGTTTCGGAAAGGTGCTATTTTGAGGAGAAGAAACGGCGAAAGAAACTCCTCAGCACACACAGATACTGTAAAGGATGCTGAACTGGGGACTAGATAGAAATGTAATTGAAAAGATTAATTAGATTTCAGATACTTTCGTTAACCATATACCAGCGAGAATATGAAAAAAATTGCAATACTATTCTTTTACTCGAGAAGATAAAAGAACAATCCATGTTGGTTACATGTACATAGACATACATACAACATGTACATACATACATGTAAAGTAACCAACAGCCTGCGCCTTTGACAATCCTCTTGGGTTCTGCTTTTAAAATATGATCCGATATTAACCTACCAGTAACACCACGCCCGAAATACCGGTATGAATACCGATACAGGAAATTAGGCCGGACTATGGCGAGTAAAATGAATGGGCGAAATCCAGTTACGACGTCTAAAACTTGACTCAAACATTAATGAATTTTACTGTTCTGATCATAAGGTTGTAAACTGAAATATCAATTTAGGTATTGTTAATAGGTGATGTGTTTGTATGTTGAATTCATTATGGAAAATAGACTCTTGTAAAAAACTTCTCCTACGGCTCGGCTTCTGTGTTATATTGATAAAAGGCCTATGTGTTATCCCAAACTACAGTATATTATGCCATTTTTCGTACAGACCCATATCAGGTCTGCGTTAAAAATTTTGACCCTTAATTTTCAAAATCCTGCGTGAATCACAAATTATGGGTATTTATTTCGTCATCAACATTTTACCAGTACGAACATAGCGCTTTGCATCTCCCTTCCTCATACGTACTGCGAAAGATTGGAATAAGTTGCCCGCGTCGGTGTTCCCGTTCGATTACAGTGTGCCTTCAAGTCAAGAGTGAATAGACATTTGCTAAATTAGTGCGCTTTACCATCTAAGACTGCATCGCTACTGACAATCAGGCAGGATTGCGGTCAAACACAAATATATGGAAGCAAAAAAAATATATGATTCGATGAAAGGAATCAAAATCAGGAGACTTATACTCCAGACAATTCCTCATAAAATTCTCAAAGGTATGTGAAGTTTGCCAAACGGAATAGTACAGCTGGACCAGCGTGGAAGCGAGACCTGCACCCCTAACATTATAAGAGACCGAAGCCTAACAGTGGCACAGACGGTAGTATTTAGTAAAATCTAATGTAGAAAACTTTACAAAGCTCAATTATGCAAAATAAGCTAACTCCAGCTTCATTTTTAATCTTCCCATACCGAGAGACTCCGGGGAAGCTATGAACTTCCCGCTTTCCGTGTCGGTAAGGAAAAACAATGCAGGGACATTTTTCACTCCTTCCAGTTGGCAATTTGAAAGCAACGGCCCGCGATTGTGTGGTATAGTTTATGAGCTGGCAGCGTGTTAAGTTCCGGATCCTTATCATTTTTTAGCGTAGTGTTATTTTAGTATAACTGCGCCGTTTGTGTAATTGAAATGAATTTAATAAAAGTAAAAGTATTTATTTCGTTTTGGAACGAATAACTCACTTAACGAAAGTCAAAAATTAACAATAAAAATCCCTTTATCAGTCAAGTACAATAACAAAACATTTTTTAAGAAAATTATATAAAAAAAATATATTTTTTGACAGTGACTATATAAAAACAACACCACCATAACTCGCTAACGTATGCTCTTAGTACTTCAGATAAAGTAACTAAATTAGATATGTTCTGGCTATCCCATATAAAATCTTTTAAATTATTATCTAATGTTTCGTTACATATTTTATAGTTTTCTATGCTAAAAAGCGCTTAACAACACCTACCTATACTATGAGTACCGTAGTAGGATTTTTCAATTATTTATTAATTAAATTAAAGACGTACGCTTATTAAGGGCAACATGCATGTCATTTCAATGATAATACATCTTTTATATGTATAAAATTCTCGTGTGACTATGTTAGTTACCTTACTCCTCCGAAATGGATTGACCGAGTTTTATGAAATTTTATATTTGGAAAATTTTGTATAATGTTGTAAAAAATACATAAGACCCTATATTTTCACCCTTCTATCGCAACCCCCATTTTTAATAGTAATTTTAGTAATTTAATCATGATCTAGATAAAAGTTATAAGGCAAAACGTTTTTCGGGTCAGCTAGTAATAAAAAAATTACGTATTTCGTTTAAAAACATATATTTTCGAAAATTTAATTTCGAACCTCTTGTCTTTCATAACTTAGTCCACATCACCGGCAACAAATAACATGTCCGCGTGTCGCTGCGACGTTTCCAATTTACCCGCCTTTGTGCACGGTGGTGCACGTTTGTCGTTTGTGACTCTTATGGCCCAGGACTTACGGGCGATAATGTGATAGCAAACATTAAGCTGACAGCTCAGTACAAGCTGCTTTGCTTTCGCGTTTGGGTTTTTCGAGTTGTTTGTTGAAATGTTGGTATTATTGTATCAAGTTCGAATTGACGTGGGAAGGAGTGTTGGGTGGTTTCCCACGTTATATTATATGTTTCTTTGATATAACTTGTAATCCTTGTAAAATTAATTATTGTATTTAATAAATATCCCATTAAAGTGAAAATCTAATAATTTATTTTATCATAAACACATCGAGCTCATTTTATGAAAGTCAGAAGATAAAATGGAAAAAAATTATCACAATATACATATATTATTAACATATTCTTATTAATTAATACATATTCAGCTACATGCGAAAAAAAAAATTTTCAAATTTGGAAACAAACAACTACGAACCACAGAAAACCATCACCTTTTCATCATCTCCAGTTGTACCGTATTAAAAACTACATGAAAAGCAAGTAAGTGATGAAAACGGGATTACAACGCACACAAGTGCAAGTGTTCCCACTGCGCCCCCGGACAAAAGGGGCGAGGGGACAATCCACTTTGAAGTGTTGCACTTGCTGAAAAGAAAAAAAAAACATTTTTGATCCGATTCGTTTTTTAAATCCCCTTTACATTTGGTCGCTTACTGCATACAATAATAATAATATTTGGAATAAGGAATTATATGGGCTTTTCCTCTTTAACGATAACTATACATAAGATAGTTTCGGCTTCGGCTTCGGCTTCAGCTTCGGCTTCGGCTTCGGTTTAGGCCTCGGCCTCGGCTTCGGCTTCGGCTTCGGCTTCGGCTTCGGCTTCGGTTTCGGCTTCGGCTTCGGCTTCAGCTTCGGCTTCGGCTTCGGCTTCGGCTTCGGCTTCGGCTTCGGCTTCGGCTTTGGCTTCGGCGTCGGCTTCGGCTTCGGCTTCGACTTTGACTGATCCCAAACTAATCCATAGATAGTACTGTGGCGATTAGACAAGTGATAAACCTACATAATATATTTTTAAATACCTATAGATATAGATATTTTTACTCCCAGACACAGAAAAAACAACATAGTAACATAAATTTCACAACCTAGGAACATAAAATGATAGGAAGAGTTTGTTCAGCGTACCTATCAGTCAGGTTCATTAACCACTAGCGACACAGACCATTAAAAAAATTACTCTTTGTGTTACAAGTAGCATTAACAAAACAAATAGCAAATATGACCCATGAATCAATATTTATTTACCACAAATATCTATCACAGCTAGTAGTAGAACCTAGAAATCAATTCGCACAGTATATCCTATCCAGTGCTTAAGTCTCTGCTGAATAATCCTATTTTTTAACCAGTTTTTAGTTAGTAAGTTCTATTTTATTTCTCTTCGATATTTTAACAATTTTACCATATTTTACAAATTTTACCAATTTTCGTCACAATTTGTACCAATTGTCATCAAAATTTGTAACAATTTTCATCAAAATTGGTACGGTGATTTAGGTGTAACGTAGCAAAGCGAAGCGCTGGCAGTTAACACTTATTTAAAAATCGAATTTCATGTCCAGTAGGTGTCATATCATATTATGTCATTATCACAAGACGCACGCAGCTTCGCCCGCTTCGTATCTTCATCAAAAGTAACCTACATATTCAAGACGACAATCTCTGTGCCCAATTTTACTTAAACCCGTTCTTTACTTTTTGCGTGACAAAGGAACTATCCGTCCTTACAAACTTCCACGTTCAATATCAGTAGGATAGGACCGGAACCCTAAATTCTGATAAATACATAAATAGGTATGAATCAAAAGGTCATCCTCATAACAATATAGGTCAGAACCTTATAACGAATTCGGTTGAGTATCCAGTTTTTGCACGTTCCTCAATCGGAAGGCAGTTAGCCGCCGCGTGTCGAAAATGCCCAAACTATTGCGTGACGCTTGAGGGCTTCTGGTAACCTTGCCGAGATTATATTAACGTAGGCCCGGATATATGGGTGAGGCGTGGAAGATATTTGGGGTATCTTTCTGGTTCGTTTATTATCAGTTATCGCCTTTAGGGACCCGCTAATTGCAGCTACGGATCCTATGGCTGCGGATTTAGATAATCACTTTGGAATTTAGTAGAATAATCACTTTGGAATTTAGCAAAATAACCTCTTTGGAATTTAGCAGAATAACTACTTTGGAACTTAGCAGGATAATCACTTTAGAATTTAGCAGGGTACTCATTCTAAAAATTAACAGGATACTTATTCTAGAAATTAGCAGGATTATCATATCCTATTTGTATTAATTTTACTTTTGTTTAGTGAGCTCCTTGAGTTCCTTGAAATAATAATTCGAACTCGACTTCTGACTTTGGAAAATAGTTAAAGTAAGTTTAATGTTGCTTGTATAATTATTTTCATGAATATCAATGTAAAATTGATCAAGAATAGTAAAATTCCCTGTTGAAGAACAGGATATTCCTAAAGAATATATATAAAAAATCATGTTTGTTTGTGAGTTTGTTTCTTGTAGGGGATAGATCACCGATGTCTTTAGCAACTTTGTTTGAAATTCTCTGTAAAAGGTGTAGGTATCAAAATTATAGCGATCGGGCAGATGGTGGATGAGTTGACGCGTAACAACGTACGCAGGAACAGCTAGTAGTCAAGTCATAGGTCGAACCCCGAATGCTTCATAGATGGCGTTAGCAGTAAGTGTCGTGACGGTACCAGGTTGCACGTTTAACGGTTCCTTCCCATCTCAAAACTGCACAATGCACTTAAAATCGAAAACCACTCTTATTTGATCACTTCTTCCGAAAATTCGATTGGCAGGGACAATACTTTATTTTCCGGGATTAATAGCCTGTAATTTTTTTAATTCTATTGTACAATGGCAAAATAATTTTAAGCTGAACCTAACTGAATCGAATCAAATTGTCATAAAATGTTTTTAATTAGTTGATTCTGCGTCGAAATATTTACATAACTTTTCTGGGTTTATATGATTTTGAAAGCAGTGCCTAGTATACCATAGTGGTTTGATCGTTGGTCTCTAAAATAGGAGGTCGTGGGTTCAAACCATGCGCGCACTTTTAATATTCAAAGTTACGTGCGTGTTAAAAGATTGTCACTTGCTACGGTAAAGGAAAGCGTAAGGATACCGCACTCCTGTGAGTTCTTCACGAAGGTATCAAAAATGGGAAGTCCATCAATCCGCAATTGGCCAGCTGGGACTATGGTCTTAACCCTTCACATTATGAATGAAGACCTG